>ML281268.1:66951-100878 GCA_005239495.1 Nicotiana undulata | reverse complement strand
GTAAAGGAGCTACTACTGGAATTCGAAGATGTCATGCCACAGGAAATGCCGAAGCGACTTCCGCCTAGGCGCACTGTGGACCATGAGATTGAGTTGGTGCCGGGTGCGAAGCCACCTTCTCCGAGCTTCTCTGATGAGTTGTATTCTGTTTTGATGACCCAACAAACTTTTATGTGAAGAACCAGGTCGAGGACCTAATGCACATACAGCATCACAAGTCATCTATGTTTTCAGGAATTTCGAATCATTCTTTACTGAATGAGGACGGATCAGATGAGGGACCTGCTCCCTCATCGGACTCACAGATTCAAGAACAAGTCAACTTGACAGTTGTAAAAAGCTGTGACAGAAAAGTGACTGGCTGTCACTGCTCACGCTACAGTGCAGCAGCAGTGCAGGAGTCACTTCCTTGTGGTTGAGCCTTATATCCTCAAGACATTGGACATCCTTCTTGGGACATGTAATGGAAGATAATATCTTGAAGCAAGAATAACAAACAATGCACTTGAGCTTTTACAAAAAGAATATTCAAGCATTAAGTGCTCTCAAGCATTAAAGACTCAAGAGCTTCAAGAGCAAGAAGACAACTCCACTAGAGGATACAAAACGTACTCATCAAGTATTGATAATGTCCTTAGTTGAGTTGTAATCTTGTATTTTGTTTGTCATTGTATCCTACTAGCTTTTGTAGAAGCAACTAGTTAGGAATCCTTTTAACTCTTTACTCTCTCAATCTCTGTGTGGCTAAAGCTAGTCATGTGTCAAAGTCTTTGTAACTAGATAGTTTCAAAGTGGCTTGTAATAAGTATTACAAGTTAGTGTGTAGAAGTCTTTGTAAGGTTGCCTTTCAAAGTGGCTTGTAATAGTCTAGATTATAAGTTAGTGAAGTGGAAATCCTACAAGTGTAGGTCGTGGTTTTTGTCCCCCTTGAGTAGGATTTTTCCACGTAAAAATCCTTTGTCTCCTTACGTATCTGTGGAAACCAGTAGAGGACCTGGTACCTCTACTGTTTGGTGGACCCCTAAAACTATCAATTGGTATCAGAGAGGGTTCTTTCTAAACGGTTAACACCAATAAAGGATATGTAATGGCTGCTCCACCAAACTTTGAGGAAGGACAATCTACATACCGACCTCCTAGGTTCAACGGTCAATACTATGGATGGTGGAAGACTCGCATGCGCGACTTCATCATGGCTGAAGATTCAGAGCTATGGGACATCATCTGTGATGGACCTCACGTTCCTATGCACAAGGAAGGAGAGGTTGGACTGCTTATGCCTAAAACAAGATGAGACTACAATGAGGCCGATAGAAAAGCTGTGGAAAAGAATTATCGTGCCAAGAAAATTCTAGTGTGTGGAATAGGGCCAGATGAATATAATAGAATCTCTGCTTGTCAAACTGCAAAAGAAATCTGGAAGGCCCTGCAAACAGCCCATGAAGGAACAACACAAGTAAAGTAATCTAAGATAGACATGCTCACTACCGAGTATGAGTTGTTCAAGATGAAGGAAGAAGAAAACATACAAGACATGCATACTAGGTTCGATTCCATCATCAATGAGTTACACTCTCTAGGAGAGATCATTCCTAGGAACAAACTAGTGCAAAATATTTTGAGTGTCCTACCTAGATCATGGGAAAGTAAAGTAAACGCTATCACTGAGGCAAAGGACTTGCAAGTCCTAATAATGGATGAGCTGATAGGGAACCTGAAAACCTATGAGATGAAAAGAAAGAAGGACAGTGAAAGAAAGGAGCCCAGAAAGGAGAAGAACCTGGTTCACCAAGCTGAAAAACAAGAGTCAAGTGAGGAAGATCATGATATGGCCTATCTCACCAAGAGATTTCAGAAGATGGTTCGAAGGAATGGTGGAATACCAAGAAGGGGTAGCTCAAGCAAGCTTAGGAACCATGACTTGTGTCATAAGTGTGGCAAGCAGGGTCACTTCATAAAAGACTGCCCGTTACTTAAGCAGGATACCCAAAAATTCAACATGGATAAGGCCCCAAGGAGGAACCAGATTCAGGAGAGAAGACTCAGCAGGAAGAGTGCAGCTGACAATGTTGTAAGACAAGCCCTTGCTACTTGGGGAGATTCATCAAGCGAATCGGATGAGGAACCTGAAACAGAAAACAGGCCCATGATGGCTGTTGACAACAAGGCAAAGGAGTATGACTCGTTATTTGCTCTCATGGATCAATCAGATGAAGAAGATAACACAGAAGAGGTAAACTTCAGGGATGTTCAGAGAAATCTGAGATCCTACTCTCCTAAAAAATTGTTGTCCCTGTCTAATGTTCTCATTGATACATACTATGTCTTAGTCGAAGACAAGGACCTCTTGACCACAGAACTAGGAGAAGTAGAACAAACTAGAGATGACCTATTAATGGTAGTGGAGGATCTAAAAAACAACTTAGCAAATCTTAAAAAAGAGTTGAAAGAAGAAACTGAAAATCTGGGCTGTGATAAAACTAAGTTAAATGAGAAAATCAATGGTGTAGAACAAGAAAGAAATGACCTTCAGAATAAAGTTTCATGTCTGGAGGAAACCATCCATGAGCTCAAACTAGAACCTGGTCCATCAAGTGTAAAAAAGGAAAGGAAATAGCTAGTGAAAAATTTGTTGAACTTGAAAATGACTTAAATGAAGCAAGAGTGAGTCTGTGTAGGGAGTTAGAGAAAAACAAAGAGCTTCATGTTGAACTAATTAAGGTAAAGTCTGACCTAAAAAAGTCCCTAAAATGGACATGGTCATTAGATGCTGTCAATGCTATGTACTTTAACAATGGTGGGAGCAGGCATGGTGTTGGTTTTCAAAAGGAGAAGACTCCTTACAATCCTCACAGCAAATATGTCACAGTTCCCGACAACTGGCTTTGAACCCATTGTGGGAACAATGGACACTTCAAGGAAAGTTGTCCAGCCAGGGACCTGTCAATCAAGAGAAACAAAATACTTTCTGGCAGAAGAAAACCTGAGCAGGGACCCGGTCCCAGCAAGAAACACAAAATCCTGCCTGCATGGACTAGAAGAGCTCTCATTCACCCATTCTCTAATAACAAGGGACCCAAACTTATTTGGGTTCCTAAATCTAACCAGTAATTTTTCATGTGCAGGGATCAGTGAGAGGAAGTGGACTGCAGTGGATTATGGATAGCGGATGCTCCAAACATATGACGGGAAATACTTTGGATTTTCTCTCACTGAAGGCCCTACAAGGAGGGGATGTGTCCTGTGGAAACGGAAAAAAGGATACATTCTTGGTGTTGGAAGAGTTGGAAAGTCTTTGGAACACTCAATAGAGAATGTTTATTATGTGGATGGTCTGAAATACAGTCTCTTGAGTGTCTCGCAAATTTGTGATAAAGGAAATAAGGTGGAATTCTTATCAAAAGCATGTACTGTTACTGACTTGGTAACTGGAGAAGTGGTACTGATAGCAAAAAGGTACAAAAACATCTATGTCACCGACTTCAAATCTCTGGAGGAAGGTGAGATGAATTGCCTCAAGGCAGTTGAAAAACGATGCTAAGCTTTGGCACAGGAGATTGGGACATGCCAGTTTCTCTCTCTTAAAAAAGTTGATAAAGAGGGACCTGGTGCGTGGTCTGCCAACATCAAAATTCAAGGACCACAGTGTGTGTGATGCCTGTGCAAGAGGAAAGCATGTGAGATATTCCTTTAAACCAAAGAAGGAGGTCAGCACATTCAGACCTCTTGAGTTCCTACACATGGACTTGTGTGGACCAATGAGAATTGCGAGCAGAGGTGGAAAGAAATACATCTTTGTGATTGTGGATGACTATTCCAGATTCACTTGGACGTTGTTTCTTCGATCAAAAGACGAGACATTTGAAGTATTTGTTGCCTTTGTTAAAAGAATTCAAGTGAAAATGAACAAGAAGGTAGCTTGCATCAGATCTGATCATGGAACGGAGTTTGACAATGCAAGGTTTGATGAGTTTTGTGGTGAGAATGGAATTACACACAATTTTTCAGCTCCAAGGACTCCTAAGCAAAATGGTGTGGTAGAACGAAAAAATAGGACCTTGGAGGACATGGCACGAACAATGCTCATAGACAGTGGGATTGCAAAGAATTTCTGGGCTGAGGCAATCAATAGAGCATGCTACTTGGTGAACAGGTGCATGATCAGGTCCTTCCTGAACAAAACCCCTTATGAACTGCTCAATGGAAAAAAGCCCAAGGTAACTCACCTAAGGGCCTTCGGCTGCAAATGCTATGTGTTGAACAATGGGAAGGACCAGCTGGGAAAATTTGATGCCAAGAGGCGAAGGATGCTGAGATCCACGAGCTGAAGCGGCATAATGATACCGTGTCCTCATAGAGAGATATTCTTCGGGGAGATCTGGCCTCGACCCAAGATCCTTTTCGAGGTTCTCAAGAGGAGGCTGCCGCATTATTCACGGCCAATTCTGAGGTTGATGCATTTGTATCTTGATACAAGAGGGATGTCGCTGCCGCAAATGATCGGGCCAGGGAGATATCAGAAGAGGTTAAGCTCAAACTGGCTCGGGCCGTTGCTCATTCTTGTTTGGATGCTAGGAGACAAGCCCTCGAGGAAGTACATGCCAGAGGGTTCGATCTCTTTGCCGAGATTGAAGAGGCCAGGTCCTTGGAGGAGGAATCAGCAATCCCGACTACTTCAGATGAGGGCTCTGGAAGCGACTCGGGCAGTAGTGAGGGCGAAGAATAGGCCTACTTGTTATTTTCACTTCTTATTTTTTGTATATGGTCTCCCCGGGGAATTCTTGTAAAGTACTCTTGTAAATGTATTTTTGGGAATGCAAAGGATCTCTTCATCTTCATGTCTTCAAAACTTTGCCCTTTAATGTCTATGCAAAAGTTAATCTTCAAATTTGAACTTAGCTATTTCGAGCCCGAACTTGGAGTAACAGAGATCCTCGAGATCAGAGTGTTCTGATTTCAGTTACCTACCTTCTCGGGGTCGGTTTGTCAAGGGGTCGATTTGACCCTACGATCCTTCGATCTTCGCATGATAACGTCATTTTTATGATGTGACCGTGAAATGATCGAGGTGGCCCCGCCAGTACATTTCCCAAAAATTTATAATGGTTATGTTAGAGCTGATTGGCTATCAAAGAAAATGAATAGTCACCACTTCTTCTTACATATATTCGTTTTCTCTTCATTGAGGGCTTTGCTGTTCTGCAAAAATTAGTTTTTCTCTTTAGAGTTCTTTTTCTTATTTCAACTCTTCTGCCATTTTAGTTCAAAGCTTTTTCCCGAGCTTTCATCCTCTTTTTCTCATTGCAAATAGCCATGGATGCTATGCCCAAATCTGTTCTCAAGGAAGGGGAAGGTTCCACCTTTGCTTCTCGCCCAGTCGATGGTACACCGCCGGCGTCAGGCTAGATAACTTCGAGCTGTTTTGCCTCGAGGAAGGATTTTACACTGGAGAGACCTCTCGATGCTCCAGGCCATCGAGAGCATGCAACAAGTTTCGTTCCCTCAATAGAAGAGAGACACCTCGAGATTGTGAGGAGAGACTATAGATGGGGAGACGAGGTGATGCTGCAGGTACTCTCCCGGGAAGAGGGCATCATGGCCCACGTAGAGGGGTTCTTGAACGTATATACGTACCCTTTTACGCTAGGCCCTCTTGACTGAGTCGTGCTCGAGTTTTGTCGAAAATATCGAATTATCTTGGCCTAGGTCCATCTGTCATTTTAGAGGATAGTGCTGATGATAAGATTTTTTGCTGAGAAGGCCGAGCTTGATTTCACCCTTATCCACCTTATCAGACTATATCGGCCTTTACATTACCGAGGTCTGATCACTCTGCGACGTCGATCCACCAGGACCTTCATTCCCGAGGAATCTGAGCCTACTAAACCCGGGGTATCTAACCTCGGGGGGAATGTTCCTCGAGAAGGAAGGAGTGAAAGTCCTTTGCCACCATCTTCTACTCCCGTTGAAGGTACTTCGAGGGATGTTCAGGTCCATGAGCTGCCTGGATCAAATAGAGTTCCGAGTGATCGCGTCCTCATTCAGAGTTGTTCAACTGGGGCCGATGGGATCAGACCAGTGGATGCGCACTCGACTTTTGAGGAGTCTCAACGGCTCTGTTCCGAGGTGAGGTTTTGTGAACTTTGCATATTTCTCAACTTCTTGTTCTTTTTTTAAAACCGAAGTTTCTTTTTCATAGGCCTTTGACAAACTCAAGCCCGAGTTGCTTTACTGCGAGGCTAGGTTGCAGAAAGCCTTGGAGGGGAAGAAATCTCTCAGGCTCCTTTATGACAAGAAGGCAGGAGAGTTGATATACCTTCGATCTGAGCTGAATCGAAGTCATGACTATGAAGGCAACCTCGAGAAATAGGTAACCTTTAGTTTGGTGAAACACAAGCTTCTTCTCCCATCCTCGAAGACTAACATCTTGGTATCTCAGTTGCATAGAAAGACAGAGAAGCTGGAATGCCTTTGGAGTGAAGTTGATCAGGTTAACTCCGAACATATTGAATTGAGAGCACAAATAGATGCTCATGCTACGACCGAAAGGAACTCTTTGGCCAAGGTGTCGCGCCCCCTTTTTTCCCTCTCCTTTCGGATCAGTCAGGGTCTTTACAACTTGTTTTCGTTTAGGAAAGGGATATTAGGAATTTGAAGTATCGCCACCTAACGAATTAAGGTGCGTTAGGGCACCTACTAAGGGTCATTTATAACACAGATTGGATAACCAGATATTGGGTAAGGGCTTGAAATTACTCCAAGGGGAAGGTGTTAGGCACCCCTCGAAGTCCACAACTGTGGTTCCCGGCCAAACAAACTTTGTGAACTTAAACAAGTAGAAAACATGCAGTCAAAGTATATACATGTTAATAACTAAAGGTTTTGAAAAGACTCGCGGTCTAAGAACATGTATGATAAAATTTAAAAGATTTAAAGTCTAGGCACATGTATAAGGTTTTTAAAAGGATTTATAGCCTAAGCATACATATATAAGGAATAGAGGAGTCCTAAGTTGTTTATCCTATAGGATCACATCAATGCAATTCCCGGTAATCACTCCTCAATGAGGGGCTACACGTGGCATTAGCGCACTTGTCATCATATCCATACCTACCCTTTACCCCACCCCTTAGCGGTTATTAAGCGAGTTTTGTTTAACGATCTCTATGTGTGCTGTTACCTGTCCCTTCTTAATGGTCCTGGAGGAATTTAGGACCTCTAATATAGGCAGTTCTAGACAGACCCCTTATGTTTTAAAAAGGAGAAATTCTAGGCGACAGGCAAGAACAAATAGGACTTAACAGATAAAGGCAGGAAAGAAGCAGTTAAGAGGCCCAAGTTTACCTCCACAAATAATGCACGTAAACATCATGTCTCAAACACAAACAAGAGCAGTTTGCCAAAACAGGATGTCTAAGCGTATGTCAATGCACATGAGTATGCAACTTTTTTTTATAAACTCAGAAACATGGCCCTGATCAGTTTGCCTACCGATATTTAAACCTGTAAGTTTTTAAGCAGTAAATGCAAAGAGAAAACAATTTTCCAGTTTTATAAAGGTTGAATACCTAAGGCTTGCCTAGGCGTGGGATCCTGCATAATAGTTATCAGAAATATTAGACAATTTCGAAGCTGTTTTTGGCCTAGAAGCATGCTGTTCTAGGTGTCGTAAGTCCGATAATACATGGATTATTACCAGTTTTATTTAAAACAGGATAATCAAATGTGAAATTATTTTATACTTCTTTTACGAATCAGTAGTTTAAACGAGGCGTTTTAAACGAGACCTTAAAGCATGGTATCAAATATGCACACATAAATGCAGAATGATTAAGACATGGTTCCTAGAGACATGATCTCTAAATGCTCAAGGAGTTACAGATTCGTTAAGCATGAATGCACATAAGTAACAACCTTTTGTGTTGATGCTGTGTATTAACCTAGTAGCAGTATTTCTAAGTGATAAATCATGAATATGTAGAGATACTGAAACAGTAAACCTAAGAACATGTTATCTAGTGCATGACATGATTTGCGTGTATTGGTCCTAAAGCAGGGATTCTAATGCAAGTATAGGGAATGTAAAAGCCTAAAGCAGGATTTCTACCCAGTAATATTGATAAAAACTACATAGCTACCCTCCCCATTTCACTAGCCATCCCCAATATTCGTTTACAATAATTATTCAGACCAATATTGAATGAATTACATAAATAGATAAAGGGAAAAGAAGAAGTTATACTATAGGGATCCTGCAAAACATGCCCAGATTTCCAGAACCTCAAATGCCCAAGTGTTTCATAGCCTTTCTCACGTCCGGGTGTGTCAGAGTTCCCTAAGGACCTCAAGGGATCTCGGGCAGTGCTCACACCCAGATTTCATAACCAGAACTGAGTAAGTGCAGTGTGGAAGAGCTAACTACAATGCATCAGAGTTCAGAGGGATCTCATAGGGATCCCAAAGCAGTCATACATTGGAGGGGCAGAACTTAAGGACATAAGAATAGAGTGAGAGTGCTTGACATAGTTTTGAAAAGGCTTTAATAGGAAAGTAGTATTTAAAAAAAAAGGACTCAGTTGAAATAGTTTTGTAAATAAGAGAGTTGTTTAGTAAAACAACTTTTGACAAGAATAGGGCAATTAACAAACAGCAAACATAGAGGCAACAGGTTCAACAACATTCAGAAAACCAGCCTTCACACAGGGATAGTTGGGGTATTGGGGGAAAAATAGAGCATGTATGGTGAACACATAACAGGCAGAAGTCCTTTGCAATTGGTGCAGGTAGTAAGACATGGATTCAGGAGTGCTAATAGTTACAAAATAAAAAATACTTTAGGGGATTCATGGGGGTTGGGCGATAGTACAGTATAGGATTTCATACTAAGCATGATTGAGCATAACATTAAGACAACTTAGGATAACAAATAAATAGGTGCATACTAGAACTAGGCGACAATATACAAACATTAAAACAGAGTGAAGTCACATTGAGACAGATTACAGGTTCATAAGGGCATGCTGACCCTAAAGAGATAAGGCATAACTAGAATACTTAGATGAAGCAACAATGTGAAGAGGTTAATTACATGTTGGACAACAAAACCATAGATAGAAACAAATTAGGAATATGATAAACTGAAGCAGTAAAAACATATTGGTTTTGAGACTTGAATTGAAAATCAGAACATACCAGTAGAAAGATAGTAAACACAAAGTGAAGAATAGGAGAGCACAATAATTAGTCTTGGCTTGCAGCCGGCTAACTCAGGACATTAGCAAGTAACCAAAAAAAGGGAGCAGAAAAGCTTTGAGTATGAGAGATAGTTTTGAACCAAATGTCCTCACGAGTGTGTGTTATATAGTAGTTTGAAACTAGGTAGAATAAGGTAAAAATCCCAATTGTGCAGTAATTATGGGACTCAGAACCAATCAGAGTGAAATCAGCACAAGTACTCCCTTAATTAAGGGAGTTAACTTCAAACGGTAAGAGACATGTGACCAAATAAGGAATGAGTAACTGGAGCATAACAGATAAGGAAACAAATTCAAACATAATAGGCACAAAGTAAAAAATTAGGTCTAGGTTCATAAGGTTTTAATTAAGGAAATAAGAATCAATTATTCAGTATAGTCAATCATGTAACAAGGCAAGAAATAAACTAAAGGTCGAAAATTAGTAAACAATATTACCATAGGAAATCAGTAAAGGGTTTCAACCACAGGGAATCAAGGATTCAAAAATAGAAAATAGTACTAATTACTACAAACTTATATGAATGAACGGGATAGACACAATATAAGAAAAAGAGATAAATCAAAAATCCTAATAATGTAAACATCACAGAGAATCAGGGATTCAGCTAGAAACTAGTGCTGAGTACAAGTTTTCTGTCGATAAACAAAGCAAGCATAATATAGGAGGAAGAAGCAAGAATCAAAAACCCTAATAAGCATAATATGGTAAAATCACAGGAACTCAAAACGTATTTGTGATAAACAGGTATACATACAAATCGAACGAACAAATAAGACAAGACAACCTCAGAACCTAGGATTAAAACATAAAGAGTTAGGGTTTTAACATAGTAAATCAGGTAAAAGGGAAAACCTAAATAAGTTGCTTAAACACAGTATAAATTATAGAACAACACTTAAAAAATCAAAGGAAAAGTCATTTGAAAAGGGGTTAAGGAACCCTAGCTATGAAGAAGAAGAGACATTTTGAAGAAAATCATAAAGATTCTTAGGGAAAACAGTAAGATAACTCAAAAATATACGCCAGATTTGTTACAGATCTAAAGAGTCAAGAGATAAAAATTAGGATTTCGGAGAGGAACAACCCAGAGATGAGAGATTCAGGCTTAGAAACCATAAGTTTAGCCGAAAATAGAAAGATCTTACTCGGACGGGCTATGGTAGCCTGAGAATGACATGAAAAGGCCATGGGTGTGAGTTGAACAACCGCTGGTCCCTTGAAGACCTCGGAGATGACAAAAATCCGGCATGGGGGAAAGCCATGGAGGCTAGGGGTGGTGGTGGAACCACCATCGTTACCGGCGAACAGGTGGCCGGTGAGAAGGAGCCATGGATAGGCAGAGAGCTTGAGAGATTATGGGAGGATGTAACAACGGAGAGTGATGAGAGAATGAGGGTTTGAGGGGGGGGGGGGGGGGGAGGGGGAGGGGGTAGACTATTAGGTTAATTAAGGTAAGGGCGAATCTGGGCCGTTGATCAAAATTGATCAACGACCAAGATTAAGACAGGAATTGGGTCGGGTAAATAAAGGGTTTGGGCTTGGGTGTTGGGCTAGTTTAATTAGGGGTTTGGGCTGATTTAATAGCTGTAATTGGATTAAAAATAGGCTATTTGTTAAATACCCAATTCAAATTAATTAAAATAATTTGTAAAAATAGCTAATAATTATAAAAAATGAATTTCATGCATAGAAAATAGTTTAAGATGATTATTTAGTATTAAAAAAATACAAATGACTAATTTCTGGTAAGAAGTAGTACAAAATTATATGCTTGGCTCTATAATTGCAAAGTTATTGCAATTATATCCAAAAGATGCCAATTTGGCCAATTATGAAATAATTTGGTCTTATTAGGACCATTAACAATAAATCAAATCAGGAAATGCTTTTGAAATCACTTGTGATGCAATTATGTAATTATTTGTTGAAAATAAAATGCTAGACAAATTAATAAAAAATGTGAGAAAATTATGGAAAAATACCAATTGCTATTGATGCATGATTTTGGAGGTATATGCAATTTTAAAATATTTTGGGAAAAATTGGGTATCAACACAAGGACTCTGCTCTCGAGATACAACTTCGCAATGCTCGAGAAAGCGACTTGGTTCAGACGAGCAAGAGTGCTAGGCTTGAGATAGACCTTCTGAAGATGAAGGCTGAGGCCGTGGATGCTCGAGCCAAAGCCGAAGAGGTCCGAGCAAAGGCCGATAAGAAGGTGGTCATTTATCTGAAAGATGCCGCTGAGGCTTGTATGAAGCTGAGGGACGCTTCTGATCAAGAGGGACTGATTAGTGATTATGCGCGATGCAAATCCAGGAGCGAAACTCTCGAGGAGATCCATGCCAGGGGATTCGATCTCTCGGAGGATATAGAGAAGCCCAAGGCGGATGAGTTCGACGTCAAGTTCCCCATTTCTGATGCTGAAGACAATGAGGAAGAGGCCGATTAAGGAGCTGGTCCCAAGGAAGCCGATGGAGCCGCAGTCCCCGAGGTGAAGAAAGACTAAGCCCCCGATGGTAGACTAGGCTTTTTCTTTCTGATTCTTTGTATAAGACTCTTCTTGTGAGAGTATCATAAATGTATCTTTGTATCATTTCATATATCAAAAGAAGCCTTTCGGTTTTCCCTTTGTATGAACTTCCGCTTGCTTGTGTCTTCTCTTTTGTTCTTAATTTTGATGCTTGACAATGATTAGTCAGATTATTTGGACTTCGAGATGAAACCCTTAGGGTTTTGTGCTCGATTAGGAATTGGTAATAGTTAATAGTTAACCGTTTAGGGTTCGGTCTTCGAGTCTGGTCTCGACTCGAGCTCATCGACCCTTAGGTTTTTAAATCGGCCCTAAGGCTTCTTTAGGCTGGCCCTTAGGCTCTTACTCATTGGCCTTAAGATTGGCCCTGAGGCTCTTTAGGCTGGCTCTTAAGCTCTTACGTTTTGGCCCTTAGTCTTATTTTAGATCGACCTTGAGGCTCTTTAGGCTGGCGCTTAGGCTCTTACGCATTGGGCCGGTACGACCTCTAATATGGCTATATATTTCCCTTGTTAAAGACTTTTGAAGTTTTTGTGTTCGTTTGACTCTTCGATGGCTCGATAAGAACCTTGATTATGAGACAATAACCCGAGTTAGTATGGTTTGGTGAGTTGACTGTCGATGACAGTCCCCGAGTGTTCAGGCGTTTTCGGCCCCGAGGCCGTTTCTTGCGAGAACAATAAACTTCTTTGAAGCATGAAGTGTTTTGATGATAAAAGATACTCCTTTGATTACTTGGTACAAGCATACATGTTTTCTCCGTTGAGGGTTCGATTATTCTACGCGGACATGGTTCATCCGACCGTTTGGTCCGATACATCATTCTCTTGTCGGGACCCTCTTTGGCATATTTCAATTTCTTCGAGGAGGCGATCTCCTGGGGGGATGCCCCCCAATATTTGAGGTTGATCGAAGAGAAGCCTTGAATACTTGATAAGTTTTACTTAGGTAGCATATAGATGTTGCCTCGTTAAAAACCTTGTCGGTAAAACCCATTTGGGATAAAATCTGATTTGAGGGAAAAAGAGCGCAATGTATACTTTAAAACCTAAGGTCTTCGAGATGGAGGGTGCTTCGATTACTCTCAATAAAACACCTGCACATAAGTTAGTGTAAAATGTAAATAAAAAGGGAGAGGGTTATACCTTAGCGGTGATGGCGTTTGAACCTCGGTATGCTTCAACTGCTCGTTCTGAGGACGCATCACAGTCCTTTATTAGTTCATTTGGGTGTAGCCGAGAATGTAGCTCGTGATTGCTATTTGGCTGTTTGCTTGTCCTTTGGCTCATTCGATGTATAAGGCGTCGATGTCGGTGCCACATCGTGCACCGCAAACATCTCTCTTGCTGCATGCTGCTCCCCGTTTTTATTCCGTCCTTAGTTGGAAACTTCATCATTTGATGAAGGGTTGACAGTACTGCTCTCATGCAGTGTATCCATGGACTTCCGAGCAAGGAATTGTACCTCATGTCCCCTTCGATGACACGAAACTTGGTATCTTGGGTTGTACCAGCCACATTGACCGGGAGGATGCTCTCCCCTTTCGCTGTCTCGCTCGCCATGTTGAATACATTGAGGACTCGAGAGGCGGGCACATCTGTTCGAGCAGCCCGATCTGTTCTACCACCCTCGACCTGATTATGTTGGTCGAGCTACCTGGATCCACGAGCACACGTTTAATTTGAAATTTATTCAAAAGCAAAGAGATTACCAATCGGTCGTTATGAGGCTGAGAAAGGGTCTCGATTTTCTCTTCACTGAATGTGGGAGCGTCCTCGGTTATGTAATTCCGAGTTCGCTTTTCCCTGGTGATGGATATTTTTGTTTGCTTGACAATGGCTTCCTGTGGGACGTCGATTCCTCCAATAATCATGTGGATGGCGTGCTGTGGTTCTTCTGGTTTGTTTTTCCTGTTCGCCTCTTTTTACCGGAATTTATTTTTGGCTCGGCCGCTGAGAAACTCTCGGAGGTTCCCTTTACTTATCAGTCGGGCTACTTCTTCTCGGAGCTGTCTAAAATCTTCGGTCCTATGACCGTGAGTGCCGTGAAATTGGCACACTATGTTAGGGTTCCTCTGTGAACGATCCAATAGTATGAGTTTTGGCCACCTGGTATCTTTGATTTTACCTACGACCAATACTATGTCTGAGACATCAATGTTGAAGTTGTACTCAAATAACCGAGGTGCCTCCACCGACCCTGTGTGACTGTCGAACCCGGCTTTGTTTGCGAGTTCCCGAGATTTCTGTCCTCGTTCCATCCTTCGGTCGTTTCGGGGTATGTTGCGCCTCGGGGTGTTTCTTTGATCTTCGATGTATGGTTGGTACCTTTCCTTGCTTGTCCTTGGTTCAGTCTCTAGAAACCTGGATTCCTTCACTAAGAGCCTGCTAGGATACACTGTGCCTGAGGTGGCTCCTAACTGGCCGTCCTCGATCCTGATCTTTGACTGATACCGGTTGTGGACATCCGCCCAAGTTACGGCGGGATACTCGACAAAATTCTGCTTTATTTGCTTCGAAGCTATGGAGCTTCATTCATTCAAGCCTTGAGTGAAGGCCTGCATTGCCCAATCATCGGAGACTGGCGGTAATTCCATTCGCTCCATCTGAAAGCGAGCTACAAATTCCCTTAGCATCTCGTTTTCTCTTTATTTGATTTTGAAGACGTCGGACTTCCTTGTAGCTACCTTGATGACACCGACATGTGCCTTTATAAAAGAGTCCGCCAGCATGGAAAATGAGTCTATTGAATTCGGGGGTAGGTTGTGATACCACATCATGGCCCCCTTTGATAGTGTTTCTCCGATTGTTTTCAACAGGACGGATTCAATCTTGTTGTCCTTCAGGTCATTTCCTTTTACAACACAAGTATAGGCAGTGATGTGCTCGTTAGGGTCCGAGGTCCCATTGTATTTCGGGAGATCGTGCATTCTAAATTTCTTTAGGATGGGCTTTGGAGCAGCACTCGATGGGAATGGCTTCTGCATGAACGTTTTTGAATCTAATCCCTTCAGAATCGGGGGTGCGCCTGGGATTTGATCGACCATCGAGTTGTAGGTCTCCACCTTTTTGTCGTTGGCTTCCATCTTCTTCTCGCCTGATTCAATCCTCTCTGTGAGGTCCTCAAGCATCTTCATAATAGCGGGGTCGGATGCTGACGCATTGTTTCTCAATCTCTATGGTGCATGTTCGACTCGAGGAGCCGCTTATGGTGGTGCTGTGCTTGGAGTTTTTTTATGGCTTTGTAGATGAGAAATTGTCACTTGT
The DNA here is from genome assembly GCA_005239495.1 of Nicotiana undulata. Lineage (NCBI taxonomy): Eukaryota > Viridiplantae > Streptophyta > Magnoliopsida > Solanales > Solanaceae > Nicotiana > Nicotiana undulata. The sequence goes on along the minus strand of ML281268.1, from coordinate 85,821 downwards.
TGTGCCTGTGCAACAACAACAACAACAAAAACAACCCAGTATAATCCCACAAGTGGGGTCTAGGGAGGGTAGTGTGTACGCAGACCTTACCCCTACCCCAGGGTAGAGAGGTTGTTTCCAATAGACCCTCGACATCCTTCCCTCCAAGAACTCCCCACCTTGCGCTCTTGGGGTGATTAAAACTCACAACCTCTTGGTTGGAAGTGGAGGGTGCTTAGAATCAGAGCAAACCACCTTGTTGTGCCTGTAACATTTCAAAAATGATGTGAAGGATAACTTCCCTTTCCTCCCAAGCCGGAGTTTTCTGCGCTTCATGTTAGTTTCCCCGGCGTATACTCCTGTCGGTATGGGAGCTTATATCGACATGCTGGGCGTTGCGTGAGCCCACATCCACGGGGATTGGTGCTGGTGCATCCTCAGAGTTTTGTAGTGGCACACCGGCGCTTGAAACAACTACACCGTTCTCTCCATGATCCTCAGGACCGTTGTTTTCATGTGCATTCACTGAATTAGATATTTTTTGACATGAAATCAAAGATTCTTGGACAAGAAAAGTCTAAAGATTAACTTGTGTTTTTAAGTAAACCAACACTAAAACAATCACTATTATTTTAGCCCCATGGTGGGCGCCAAACTATTTACCTTGAAAATGGTAATTACAATTATATTTGATTTTGTGGTTCTAAAAATATGTGATTTATTTTAATACATTTATTTAGGCAATAGATGCTACGTGTGAGTTAGAAAAATGATATAAGAGCAAGGGACAGTGTTGATATGCAAACCGAACAGTTGTGAGACGGAGTCTCGAGCTGGCCAAAGCTGGGCCTCGAGGTCGAGCCGGTAGGCTTAACAGGGGACGCTCGATGAAGAAATAACAATATGAAGGGCCTCGAGGGTAGCCCTTTATGATCAATAGTAAGCAATAAATGAAGAACAATTAATGAACACAATAAATAGAAATCAATAAATCTGTAGAACAAACGTGGAATATGTTTAAGTTAGAGAGCAGAGAATGTTCTTGTATCGAATAATATATGCCCAAAAATGACAAGGGTACCCTTTATATAGGAGGGGGAATCCCAACATAGTACATGTGTAATTATTACAAAGAAACACAACTGGTACAACTATTTAGTGGTCCGTACGAGCTTGTACTATTCTTGCAGGCGTTGTCATCCCTAACCACGCGCCCTTGGGAATTTCCCACCTTTCAACGATGGTCATTGATTTATACTCCCCAAGGTCGAACATAAGGAACATTCGATATGCACCCTCGGGGTCAAACTCCAACTCTGCTCCGAGCTCTTCGGAGAGGGGTTATGAAATGCCATAATGGCCCCGAAATCGGACTCTCCAATTTTGGCCTTACACATGCACAAAAAAGATCTTTTAAAACGGAAGTACTGATGTGTTGTTATTCGTTAAAAGAACTCGTCCTGCGCTCAAGCAGAAAAATACACATTGAAAACTCGTATACAAATTGCAACTATCCAGAGGTATCTTCAATTTTCTTTAAAAAGTAATTTTTGTGATGCTATAGATAGGGTATACTATGGTTAGATAACTTGAAGAATATGCAAAAAAAAAAAAAAAAAAGAAGTCGAATTAATTAAGCCTTCATTTTCAAGAGGGGACAAAATTATCAAAAAAAATTAACTGTCGTATACTGCTAAATTCTAATAGATTCGAAAGAGGATTAAGGTGGGGGATGAAGGTGGTGCACCTTGTTGCTAATATGAACACATCCTGTAGACACATCCTACTCATCATATAGCCATTCAATCACTCTATGAACCACTAGTCCCACTCATAAGGACACTATCAGACATAAAAGTCCAAAAGCACGTACTCACACAACTGAAATCACCGTGCCCATGCTATGGCCAAAACCCAGCCTCACGTTCTCTAGGGTGGCCAATCACCAAAACACATCTCGCACTTCAATCATAGGACCACAAACGGTCGATGCACGGCTAATACCGAGCGCTCACATACGCATACAAGTGAGTGGAATGATTCAAAGAAACACGCTTCAAGCTGCATCATTGCCGCACGATAAGGTAAGAAAGACGGGAAGTTTATCCTAGATGCCCCGTAGCCTCTCGAACATAGGTATGGACGTCATCATACCGATCCGCAAGACTCTACTAGACACTTGCTCATGACTCGTACAACCTATGAACCTAGAGCTCTGATACCAACTTGTCACGACCCAAAATTCAACTAGTTGTTAGGTAGACCAATTAGCAACAATCCAATTCAAATGAGATAAATTAAGAAAAACAAATGATGAAATAATTGAGCTTTTATGCAAAATCCCAAGGATTGGTAATACAAATCATGAGCTTATAAGACTTAGAGTTTACAAAGCTGGTATGAAATAAATACATCATCTGTTTGAAATGTACATAAGCAGATTTATACATCTAAAGCTACCAAGAACAAGAGGCAGCTATAACCGGAACATAGGTACATCTCCAATGCCAGCTCCCACCATACGCAACAACATCAGCTCCAAAATCTGCACGCAAGGTGCAGAAGTGTAGTATGAGTACAACCGACCCCATGTACTCAATAAGTAACAAACCTAACCTTAGGTTGAAAGTAGTGACGAGCTTGGACAAATGGTCAGAGTGCAACACCAAGAGCCAAGAACAACTCGTAACAATATAATAAAAGCAGTACAAGTAATAACTCAAGATATGATGCTCAACTCGTTCACAGGTAGGAAAAAAATAGGCATGCTTTTCAGGAATAACAGTAAAACCCAAATCTTTCATTGAGATCACCAAAATAGGAGTATATCAGAAAACCGTGATTTTCCCCCAAAAAAGCTTTCAACAACAGATAAGATAGTTCATTGTGAGATAGCATGAGGAAAGTACATCTCTATGCCTATATGTCATTGTGCATGAGAAGTCATGATAGTCACAATACCGGATAACACGAGGAAATATATCTCTATTCCTACATGCCAAGTATGCATATCAAATGCAATGCATCATTGTGATAAACTCATGTACTCACACTCTCAGAGTACTCAATCTCATTGTCTCACGCTCAATCACTCGGCACACTAAATCACTCGATACACTCAATCACTTGGCACTTAGTCACTCGGCACTTGGCACCTGTGCTCACTACTGGTATGTCAGACTCTGGAGAGGCGAATCCTGCCCAAGCGCTAATATAAAGTCAAACTGGCCTACTGCGGCATGCAACCGATCCCATAATAATAAAGAATATAAGGCATGCTGCGGCATGCATCACGATCAATATAATAATAATATATATAAAGCCATTATGGTATGCTGCGCCAATGCAACTTGATCCACAATATCACTGACAACATGACTCTCAGGCCCCAACTCAGTCATCAGTCTCTCCAGTTTCTCGGGCTCACAAATCTCATACCAATAAGCCCAAACAATGATAACATGATGTAACAACAAATGATAGCAGAGACTGAGATATGATATGCAAGTGAATGAATATGATTGAGTATGTAATTGCAATTTAAGCAAATAACTCAACAGTAGAGATGACCTTCTTGTGTCCCAACAGAATAAGCATATAGCCTAAACATGATTTTTAACATGATTCAGAGCTCATATGTTCAGACAAAATAGGGATAACATGGAGGTAACAAGATAAAACAGCAAAACAAGTTCGACCATAACATAATATTCAACTAGAATCATGATTTCCTCGGTGAACGCCCACACACTCATCACCTAGCATGTGCTCCACCTCAATAAATCATTTATAAAATAGTTCCCAAGGTTAAATACTCTCAAATATAAGTTTAGGTATGTTACTTTACTCGAACAAGCCAAGTCATGACCCGAAATTCCCACCATCGGGACTGTGATGGCTCCTAACATTTTACTTGACAGGTGAGCCAATGTTAGATGTAGTTATTAACTATATTTAACAATTCAAATAAAAAACAATAAGCTGAATAAACTAAAATAGAGTAAATAAACTAATAAACGACAATATCCAAATACAATCTCAGAACTGGTGTGATGAATACACAAGCGTCTGGAGTACAACAGATAATAGTCTGAATAAAAGTATAACTATCTTAATCATGATAAAAAACTAAGGTGATGTAGAAGGGGGCTTCAGGGATGCGAACGTTGTGCAGCTGTACCTCAAGTGTCTGTCAAGAACTTGATCCAAGCAAATCTACTGAATTTTGCTAGGACCCACTCCGAAATCTACACAAGAAACACATAGTGTAGTATGAGTACAACCGGACCCATATACTCTATAAGTGTCGAGCCTAACCTCGACCATGTAGTGACGATGCTAAAACGGGTCACTTACAATAATCTGCATGTAGAAACAATAATAATAACAGGGAAGAAAAAACAAGAAATAAAAGCAAGGTAGTTAATTTATGAAAATGAACTCAATCCTCGCAATAAGAGAACCCAAAAAACCAGATCTCATATTTTCATATAAAAATGCTGAAACCCAACACAATAACAACAACGAGTATAACCCACACAAAATCCATTGCGACGCGCAACTCGATCTCACCGTACACACACAATCCTCCCTTATTTCACCATTGTATCATTTAACAATATAAAAAATCACGTAAATAATCCATTGCGGAGCGCTACCCGATCCCGCCATATCATCATAATCAATGTCATAATCCACCCTTATTACACCATATTATCATTTATCAATATCAAGAATTACATACACAACTGTTCGGCGCGCAACCCCATCCCACCATATCATCCGAATCAATGCCATAATCCTCTATTGTTTCACGATATCACAACCTTTGGGGCATGCAGCCCGATCCACAAATAATTTCAATAAACGTAATCAATCTAATAACTCAATTTAAAATAATCTCTACAATCAAAGGATATGAAAGAAAAGCTATAAAGGAACCACATACTAATCAAAGGAATTCTACAAACAATACAAAAGCAACGACAAGTCAAGTACGTGACAGTTAAGGTGTGCAAGCAAGACAATTAAGACAAGTAGAAATTAATCACGGAGCTATGGAAGGTACGAACAATTCAATACAAAATCATTTATTGACAAGTAACAAATTACGACATAGAAAGCAATTATTGCATGTAACAGTTAAGGCATGAAATGAGATAATTCATGAAATATGAGAAGGCATGAAAACAATTAATTTGACGGCGTATATACACTTGTCACCTCGCATATACGTCGTTACACATGAAATTCACATAAAATATTGTTCAAGGTTTCCTAATTCCTTCAAATCAAATTTAGACCCAACACTTACCTCCGCAATCAACTCAAAGCTCAACCGGGGATTTCCTCTAAAATTTGCCTCCAAACCAATCAAATCTAACCAAAATCGACTTAATACCATCAAACAATTCTAGGGAAATCAATTTTAGTAGATAAAGCTAAAATGCTTACATTTTTCCCAAACAAAAAACAACAAAAGACAACCCGAGGCCAGCCCGATCAAAACCCGGGGTCTAATGGTAGATTCCCACTACCCATGATGCCACGAGTTCATATATGTGATTAGTTTCAAAATCCAAGTCCAAATTGACTCTCAAAACTCAATTTCTTATTTTTCAAAAACTTGATAAGGTTTCACAATTTTTCACTATGATTCACATGATTTTGATGTTACAATCTAAGATTAATTGATGGAGTATGATTAGAAATAGATTAGAATCACTCACCCAAAGCTTGTAGACAAAAATCTCTCTTCAAAATCACCTCCTACCGAGTCTAGGGTTAAAAAATGAGAGAATGAGTTCGAAAATACCGTCTCCCAACCCTTTAACCAGCTGCAGATGTCGCATTTGCGACACAATGTGAACCCTTGCAATTGCGGACCAGGGCTCGCATTTGCAAACCCTAACAGACTCAGCATTCATCGCAATTGCAAATTGGATGGTCATCGCAAAAGCGAACTAGGCGATAATCATGCTAGCTTCGCAAATGCGAAGAGGAGGCCACAATTGTGATAACTGCCCCTCTTATGTAACCTTCGCAAATGCAACCCTAGTGTTCGCATTGGCAACACCAGAGCACCAGACACCAGATTTTCTGCATTTTCAGTCCAAACCTCCCCAAACATGTTCGAAACTCATCTGAGCCCCCGGGGCTCCAAATCAAACGTCTACACAAGTCTAAAAATATCATACAAACTTGCTCACGCAATCAAAACACCAAAATAACACCTAGAACTACTAATCAAATTACTGCTTTTCTACAAATCAAGTTAAATCAAGTTAGGGACTTTCTAATTCGATTTCGGGCATACACCTAAGTCCCAAATTACACTATGGACCTACCTGGACTGTCAAAATACTGATCCGGGTCTGTTTACATAAACTGTTGACCGTAGCCAACTCAAATTAGTTTTAAGGCATAATATCATATTTTCTTTAATTTTTCACATAAAAGCTTTCCAGAATAAGACACGGAATGTGCACGCAAATCGAGGAGCACTAATCAAATCTAGTAAAGGTCTCGAAAAATAGAACTAAAGGCTAAAAATCAAAATGACCTATCGGGTCATCATGTTTTCCACCTCTAAACACAAACATTTATGGACATAGAAAGGTACCTGAACTGGTGAAAAGGTAAGGGTATCTACTACGCATATCGGGCTCGAACTCCCACGTGGCTGCCTCAATCGGCTGACCTCTCCACTACACTCGAACTGAAGGATAAATCTTAGACCTCAACTTCCGGACTTGCCGAGCTAGAATGGCCATAGGCTCCTCATAAGTCAAATCCTTGTCCAATTGGACTGAGCTGAAATCTAACACATCTGACAGATCATCATGATACTTCCAGAGCATGGAGACATGGAACACGAGATGAACTACTGATAAGCTAGGGGCAATGCAAGCTTGTAGGCCACTTCCCCCACTTTCTCAAGAATCTCAAAGGGTCCGATATACCTAGGGCTCAAATTGACCTTCTTTCCGAACCTCATCACACCCTTCATGGATGAAACCCAAATTATTACCCTCTCCCCAGCCATGGATGCAACATCACAAACTCTATGATCGGCATAACTCTTCTACCTGGACTGAGTTGTGTGAAGTCGATCCTGAATCATCTTGACCTTTTCCAAGGCATCCTGAACAAAATCGGTACCTAACGACCGAGCCTCTCCCGGCTCAAACCAACAAACTGGCGAACGACTCTGTCTCCCGTATAATGCCTCATAGGGATCCATCTGAACACTCAATTGGTAGCTGTAGGCAAACTCCGCAAGCGACAAGAACTGATCCCAAGAACCCCCGAAGTCTATAACGCAAGCGGCAAGAACTAAATGGTTCGCTCGGACTGTCCATCCATCTATGGGTGAAATGATGTGCTTAACTCAACTCGTGTGCCTAAACACACTATACGACCCTCCAAAAGCGCGATGTGAAATACGTACCCTGATCTAAAATGATGGACACCGGAACACCGTGAAGATGAGTGATCTCATGGATGTAGATCTCAGCCAACTGCTCTGAAGAATAGGTAACTGCTACTAGAATGAAATATGCCGACTTGGTGAACATGTCAACAATTACCCATACTGCGTCAAATTTCTTGGAAGTCCGTGGGATCCCAACAACAAAATTCTTGGTAATATTCTCCCACTTCCACTCGGGAATCTCAAGCTTCTGAAGCAAACTGCTAGGCCTATGATGCCTGTACTCTACTTGACCAAAATTCACACATCGAGCCATATATGCAACTATATCCTTCTTCATTCTCCTCCACCGATAATGTTACCTCAAGTCCTGATACATCTTGGCGGTACATCGATGAATGGCATACCGCGAACTGTGGGCCTCCTCAAGAATCAACTCACGAAGCCCATCCACATTGGGCACACAAATCTGACACGGCATCCACAACACCCAATCATCTCCAATAGTAACTTGCTTAGCACCAGTGTGTCGCACCGTGTCCTTAAGGACAAGCAAATAGGGGTCGTCATACTGATGCTCTCTGATGCGCTCAAACAAAGAAGACCGAGAGATCGTGCAAGCTAGAACAAGACTAGGGTCCAAAATATCTAACCTCATGAACTGATTGGCCAAAGCCTGAACATCTGGTGCTAGAGGCTTCTCACCAACTGGAATATAAGCAAGGCTACCATACTCACAGCCTTTCTGCTCAAGGCATCAACCACCGAGGTGATATCATAGTCTTTCAACAGTTCCAACCACCTCCGTTGCCTCAAGTTGAGATCCTTTTGTTTGAACAAATACTGTAGACTTCGATGATCTGTGAACACCTCACACGACACACCGTAGAGGTAATGCCTCCAAATCATCAGTGTGTAAACAATGACTGCCAACTCTAGCTCATGAACATGGTAATATTTCTCACGAACCTTCATCTGTCGCAACGTGTATGCAATCACCTGCCATCCTGCATCATTATTGCACCGAGCCCAATATGTGATGCATCACAATACACCATGTAGGATCTTAAACCTATGGGCAACACCAACACTGGTGTCGTAGTCAAAGCAATCTTGAGCTTCTGAAAGTTTAACCCACACTCATCCGACCACCTGAATGGAGCACCATTCTAGGTAAATCTAGTTAATAGGGCTGATATGGATGAAAACCTCTCCACAACCGGTGATAATAACACACCGAACCTAGGAAACTGTGAATCTCTGAAGCTGAAGTAGGTCTAGGCCAGTTCTGAACCACCTTAATCTTCTTAGAATCCACTTTTATGCCCTCGGTCGATACAACATGTCCAAAGAAGGCGACCGAGTCTAACCAAAACTCACACTTTGAAAAATTGTCATATAACTGACTATCTCTCAGAGTCAGAGTACAATCCAAAGATGCTGCTCATGCTCCTCTCCACTGCATTAATAGATAAAGATATCATCAATGAATACGATCACAAAAGAATTCAAATAAGGCTTGAACACCCGGTTCATCAAATCCGTAAATGCCGTTGGACCGTTTGTCAACCTAAATGACATCCCTAGGAACTCATAATGCCCATACCGAGTTCGAAAATCCGTCTTAGGGACATTCGATGCATCTTCAACTAATGGTAGCCAGACCTCAAATCAATCTTGGAAAACACCTTGGCACCCTGAAGTTGGTCAAATAAGTCATCAATCCTCGGCAACGGATACTTGTTCTTGATAGTGACTTTGTTCAACTGTCGATAGTCTATACACATCCTCATCAAACCATATTTCTTCTTCATGAACAAGGGCATACCCCAAGGCGAGACACTAGGTATAATGAATCCCTTATCAAGTAAATCTTGCAACTGCTCCTTCAATTTCTTCAACTCAAGCATGGCCATATGGTATGGTGGAATAAAAATGGGCTAAGTGCCTGAAGCCAAATCAATACAAAGTCAATATATATATCGAGTTGCAACCCCGACAGATCTGCAGGAAACACCTCTGGATACTCATGCACAACAGGTAGTGAATCCATGGAAAGAACTCCTGCACTAGAATCACAAATATTGGCCAAATAAGCTAGACACCCCTTCTAGAAAATACGCCGAGCCTTCACATAAGAAATAACCCTGCTAGTAGAATATCCAGGAGTCCCTCTCCACTCTAATCGAGGCAACCTTGGCATGGCTAAGGCCACTGTCTTGGCGTGACAATCCAATATAGCATGATAAGGCGACAACCAATCCATGCCCAAAATAACATCAAAGTCTACCATATCAAGAAGTATGAGATCTACACTAGTCTCAATACTTTCAAAGTAATCACACACGAGCGATACACACGGTCTACAACTATAAATTCTCCCACCAGTGTGTGCTGCACCCTATTTTTCACGAGTCAAAATAAGATTCAACTTGGGGTTTCTCCGTTGTTGATGAAAGAGAGTCGTCGCCTTATATTTAAAGGTATACTAGGGTACCTATTTAATTAATAAAGGCCATATTCTGTATTAGTCTGCTAACCAGTGAGATTATGGATAAGGGTTTTTGTTCTTCTAAGGGGAAGGTGTTAGACACCCTTTGAAATCTACTTGAGGTAGCTCCATAGGACTTAGACTAAATTTAGGACTAATTATTTGGGTTATACTAAATAATGTTTAAAAAGTTTAGCTTACCATATATTAGGACATAGTACCTACAAAGGAAGAGTGTGTAAAAATCTTAAAAAAATAATGTTAGTGTAAAGATACTTGAAAATAGCTTTAAAAGATGTGCATGGTGTTTTATGAAAACATATAAAATAAAAGCTAAGTTAAAAAACTTTGTTCCTTAAAACACTTTGTTCCTAAAGCATGAGAGTTCATATTACTCTAGTGAAGGTGTATGAAAATAAGCCTAAAATATAATTTGGTCTTTAAATATTGGGCTTGAAGGAATCGTTTGAAAATCCTTGTTTTGGGCGACAACACCTTGATCTTAGAAAGAAGTCAATTTCCTTTTAGAAAGTTAAACTCGCAATTCAGTTCTGATTTTTCTATTGAAAGAGTGACTCCCACCTTTATTAGGCTTTGGACTTCAAAATCTTTATGAAGATTTAGCAAAGCATAGTGTATTAATAATATAACAGCTCATGATTGATGAATGTATAATTAATTACTAACTGATATTTCTTTTAATCCTAGGTTCTTTGAAGCTTGCCTAAGTTGTTTTATATATGGCTTAGGAAATAAAGTAGATCATTTAATCCAGTATATAATTGTTGTATACATGTGAGATAAAAAAATAGAAACACATAAAGGACAACGACATATAAAGTGATAGAATAGTGAAATCAGTAAATAATATAGGAGTAAAGGGAAAGGAAGGACTTTGATTTTTGGGTCTCAAAGAAGCAGGACCAGCGATAACAGGGACGACAGCTGACTTTGGACTCCCAAGATATAGCAATACTATATTTGGGACTGAGTTCTTTAAGAACTATGCAAGTCCAAGCCATTGTAGATGTTCAAAAAGAAGAGAGAAAGTCAAGAAAGAAAATACTATATACATGCTCATACATGAAACTTGTAAGCAAAGAATAAAGGAAATATAACTAATGGTACTTAAACACTACGAAGGTTATACTAATGTGGTGGTTATGTATAGCAAATGATCCACATTGAACACCTTTCGTTGTCATTAAACACTAAACCCAAATGGAATAACAAGTGTCAATTAATTAAGGGCTAAGGAGAGAATTACATTCAAGGTCGATGTCCCCTTTGAATTTTCCAACACGTCAAAGTTCTCAAGGATCTCAAGGCCATGGGGAGAGTAGCCCAACCAAGAGTTAAATTCTACTCCCAAATACCCTCAACCACTAACAAATCATTCTTCCCTATAAGTTCGAGTGCCAATGTGGCTCTTTCATTGTAAACCAATTACCATAACACACCCTACCATAGAAGCATACACCTTTCTTGACAGAATAACATAATGGACACTGAAACAATTTTATTTTTTGATGAGTAGGTTTCTAGTACTAAGTGAATGAAGCACACATTGAACAAGTCTAAAGGTCATATTTCCAGACACACATAGAGGGAGGAACAATTATACTGTTATTGCTAAAGATCCAAACAGTCGGGATCGCACATCTCAAGGACATATAATGATCACATAAATTAGATCTACAACAGCTTAAGGATACACATGATTTTTCCTTAATAGACTAATCACATATTAGTTTAACTCAACACATAGGTCAATACTGCTTGGAACTTTTGAAAGTATCAATAAAGGTTAGGCAAACAATCATAGTTAGCACTTCTATAGGAGATATTAGAATTACCAGAATATAATCAGAGCTTATAACATGATCATAGGTTTGCATATTCAAATAGGAAATCTAAGAATGCTTAATAAGATTGCATACTATCAGTCAACGTAACTTTGAAATTGGTGACATAACCAAGCCTTTATGAGAGTATTAATCTTGTTACGAAATAAGCAAGCTATTATGTCCAAACATTAGCAATAAAAGATTTCTCTTAAACTTTATAGACTGTTTCAATTCAGATTAAAGGGGAAAGAGAAGGCTGTATGCAGTTTCAAGATAGTGCATAGAAGCATGAAGTCATGAGATATATGTAGAGATACATACAGAACCTTCATTCAATATACATATAGATATTTCAACTAATGTCATAGTGTCACAAAAATAGGATGAGTTTCATTCAATGTAAAATCAGTTTAACAATGTCATTAAGGGTCAATGAAAGGGAAGATGTTATACCAAACAAGTTTAACTTAGCTGTGGAGACTAAGATTAACTTCTAAGCATGATGTAGTTATACCCAACTTGTAAAACAGTTAACATTTAACTATATTAGGCATGATTATAACCTATTTTATGAGAGATAACTTAATCATAACATAACATATGCAAGATGGTTGCTGATGGTCACAAATGTACTCCTTAATGAGATTGTTTCACGCAAAGAAACTTAGAGATGTAACTAACAACTAGGCATGGGTATGAAACTTTCATCTTGATGACTCAAATAATGCTTACAGGTTAACAGACACCTGTACAAAGAATGAGAGCATTTAAGTACTTGAACTTCAAATAATTCAAGTAAATGATGAAAGATTAAACTGCAAGCTTTCATGTTTATTCTAGTTAGGTTTATCGAACAACAATCTCAACAACAAATTGCTGAAACAACATGGTAGGGATAAAGATTATAACAGAGTCATTAAAAGAAAATGTGAAGCCTATGCAAACATGAAAAGTCATTATGGCATATTAAGTAGATTAATCACATAGGCTGTTTAAAACAAAATAGAAGCCATCGATATCACATAATAACTTAGTCAATATTGATTAAAGATATTCAAAAGCATAACAGGAAACCATGGGCTAACAACATATCATCATGAACTGAAAATAACACTTGTACACTAATGACAAACATTGCAAACGAACACAACTAATAAAAGATAGCAGCATGCTCATGATATGTGAATAAAGATAGTCAAAAGAGAAAGGGTTGAAGTGTGCTGACCTTTTCTAGGGCAGTAACCCAAATATGATTCAATCTTAGCAATATAAAACAAAAATTTCAAGATCTTGAGCAGTGAAAAAACTCGGAAAACAAAAGGAAATAGAGATCAATTAGAAAAGAAACTAGGCTTTTTAATTCGTATGAGAATTTTTAGATTATTGTTAGGTTTGGTAAATGTTGTTTGGTGTGATTGTAGGTTATGTTAGGTGAGAGAAATCAAGGCTCTATTTTTGGTTCCATTTAATGGCCTAGGGTTTCAGATTCAAGCAAGTAGTGAAAGATGTCGATTACCAGGTGATGCAAGCATAGGCGAGTAAAAAATAGGAAAGACACAGGGAAATCAGTGAGAGTTTTTTTACTTGAAAGAAGAGAAGTTGACCATTGAAGTCAAAACCCGCTGGTCAAAGCTTCAGTGTCCAGAGGTCACTGCGTTTGACCACTAGACTCGAGAAATCATAATGAGGCTTTGAGATGCTCTCATGCATGCTCTGATTTGACCGAGCATAAGAGAAATATGGTGACTTGAGGTTTCACCTTTGGGTCCAGGATTTCAAATTTTTTCTTTTTGAATTCAATTAGTGAAATGGAAAGCAAATCACAAGCCTCATAGCCTAAGGACAAAGCGAATGATTCTCTAAGTTTGGACTTGAGAGAACGAAGACACTCAATGCTATGGTCAGAGTCTGATACTTCATATTTGAAGAAAAAAATAGAAATATCAGTGGGATTCTCGTACATGGAAGCAGTATAGGACAATTTGATAAGAGATTTCATGATATTGCACGAATTTGTCCAAGGTCTGTTGATTGATGTTCATGAGAGACTGAGAGAAAGGAGAGGGAAAGAGGAATGGGAGGCGGTTGAAAGGGTTGCAAATGAATTAGGGTTAGAAGATTGGGGGGGGGGGCATCTCTGAATTAAGAATGAGGGAATTGATCTGGGCCATTTATCTAAAAGATCAACTCCAGGTATTTAGGGATTAAACTAATTTTGTTGGCCGTTGGATATTTGTGGTCCAGCGGTCAAGATTAAAAACTCTGGCCATTTAAAATTAAAGGGAAAATAGAGTTAAAAGTCATGGGTCGTTGATCTAAGCAACGGACGACCAAGATTTGTTGTGTTAGTTTTGTGAGTGGGTAGGACAGATGACGTGGCACGATCTCATTGGTTCAATGGGAGTGTCATGGATTACCGAAGTGGAGAGTGGGGGAATTGGACCTGGGTCAATTTCGGATTGGGCTAGTGCATTTCGGTTTCGATTTAAAAATAGCCAATTTATGTTTAGTAATGCAATTGCAAATTTTAGCCATTTAGTCTTCAACCTCTTTAAAATTAATTTGATTAAATTAATTAATTTCTAATAAAAGATAGTAAAATTATAATTTTCAAATATACTACTAATTATTGTAATCAATTATTTGTAAAATACTTTGTCTTCTAAATTATGATACTAATTTCAAATTATTATCACAATAATCTAATTAATCAAAATTTTGAAGAATTAATTCATTGTTTAAGAAATTGTCTTAATAGTATTAAAACATGAAGTACATTAGTAATTACATAATACTAATACTAGGTGATTAATTTCAAAACTAATACTTAATTAATTTTTAAAAATAGGCATTTATCGATAGAAAAATATTTCCAAAATATTTATTTTAAATTATTAAGTACAAGTAAATTAAATTTAAAAAGGAGGGTCAAAATTGGTCGTCAACAACTTCCCCCTCTTTGACCGGAGACTATGAAAGAGTTTTCGGGCAAAAAAATTGAACCAAAACCAATTTTGTCCCGAATTTAGGCATACATTGCAGGAATGACACAAAGATTATGAACTGCAAGATTTGGAGTTAACGAAATTTTTTTGGGAGGATTTTTCGAAAGTTGGGGACGAATTCTGCTTTGAATTTCTTACATACCTCAGGATTAACAAGTATCATGCTTCATCTAGCTCCGGAGTGAGGGCTTTAAGGAAGCAATGCTCGCAGGAATTGCACCAGTATCGTATTATGATGATATGACGATACAGAGGATTGAACACTCACGATAGTTTGAATTTCACAGCTTGACTTGGAGGATTTGAAAATTTGGATTCCATTGTTCGTTTCGTGCTTGAACATGGATCCTTGGCCCGCTAATGAGTGTGTTGTCCCTCATAGTGTTGTAGTTTGGTCTGCTGCTTAGAAGGAGTTCCGCATTGCGATATTCATTCTTGCAAAAAATGAAATACACACATACCCATACATTGAAATGCTGAATATATTAAGATGTGATGTAAATGATGCACGAATCATTAAAAAGTGTCTCCGCTTGTTGGGAGAGCTTGACTTGTAGAGTGCATCTTTGCTTGTTGGGAGAACGCATTGAAAAATGTCACTGCTCGTTGGGAGAGCTTGATTTGTGGAGTGTGTCTATGCTTGTTTAATGAGATTTGCACTAAAATGTAAAGTAATCTCCGCTTGGGAGCAATTGAGTTAAAATGTAATCATGTCTGAAGCTGCATGACCAAAACATCAAAACATTCAAGATAATATCATAGGAAAAGAAAAGCATGCCCAAGAGATACTCTTGACCGCGAAGCTATGTTGCATCCATCGAGTGGCATAACATCAGTGACGAGGTTTGCGACTGTCTTTTCTATCTCCGTTGTGACAGAGAAGCATTGTGGATTGTTCTATTGACGGAGTGAACAGTCTGCTATATTCAAAGCTTTGATTGGTGAAATTGACATTTGATTTTGTACAGGGGCTCCGATTGATTGAGCTGACAATTTGCTATATACAAGATTTCAATTGGTAAAGCCGACGACCCATTTTGTACAAGGTGCTCTGATTGGTGGAATAGATAGTTTGCTATATATAGGGCTTCAATCGGCGAAGCCAATGGTTCGTTCTGTACAAGGTGCTCCGAATATTTGAGTGGGCAGTTTGATATATACAGTGTGCCTTTTCTGCATTAGCGGGCTGACTCTAAGATACATGCAAAAGGTTCAAGTATTAGCTTCAGATGTACCAAAAAAAATGAAATATAAGAGAAAGGGTGATAATCCTTGAAATGTGGAGAATCTTACATTTTCCTATTGTGGCCCCAATATTTCCTTGCTTCCTGTTGACCCTACACTGAAAGAAAATTTCTTAGTGGGAGCAGGGGGTTGGTTTTTGTCGACCACAATATCGGTTTTTGCCCCGGCCCTTGATATGGCGCCACGAAGTTCGGTATGTGGAACATATCACTGTATATTTAGAAAATATTTTTTGAAAATATGGTTTTAGGACAAATGTCGTCGCTCCAGATTATGACATACTACGATATATTCTCCAAACGCGAACGTCACTTCTTTAAAACTCTATCCCCTTGATGTCGATCCTTCGAGATGCTTTGACAATGTGGATGCTTGTCGCTGCGACTGCCTCCTAATTCGAACTAATGCGTTACAAGGGTTTTCCTAAGGTTATGACCGAACCCTTTTAGGTTGCCTACATATCCAAAATGGAATCAGGTCTGAATGTAGTTTGTAGATGATGATAAAAATATAATGAAGATGGCCGAGCCTGACTCAGGCAGCCTACGTATCCAAAGGGAATCAGGTCAAGACCTAGTTCAATTACAATATATGCAAAAATTATGAGATTAAAAATAAAATGGCCGATTCTAACTCAGACTCCCTACCTATCCAGATGGAATCAGGCCAGAATGCAGTTCAAATACAAAAGATGACTGAATCTGATGAGGATTGCCTACGTATTCCTTCCTAAGGAAATCAAGTCAGTGTAGTTCCAGAGCTACATACAAAAATGATATTTTGGATTTTGTGTTACAAAATAAAGGATAGAGAGGAACCGAACCCTACGTGGGCTGCTTCCGTATCCCTCCGTGGGAAGTGAGGTTGAATGTTGTTCTATTATAGTAAAACCTAACTATATCTGTCTTGAAACATTGTATCTCTTGATCGCTTCTGAGTTGATGGGATTTGTGCTGATTCTTCTATCCATTTCTACCAAGATTAGAGCTCCACCCTATAATACTCGAAGAACCGCGTAAGGACCTTGCCATTCTCTCCTCATCGATGTGCATGAGTTGCTCCTGTCTGACCCGTATCCACTTTGCATAGTCCAACTTTTCCTCTTGAATGATTCTTAATGGTGTCTTGACCTTTGCGGGTATCATAGCTTTGGTGCCGTATACTAGCATGCACTCATTTCCCCAGTGGATGTTCTAATATTGGTCCGGTACCCTAGTAAAGTGAAAGATAGTTTCTCGTGCCATTGCTTGTGATTGTCCACTATCATTCACAAAATTCTCTTGATATTCTTATTAGCTGTCTCGACTGCCCCATTCATTTGTGGTCTGTAGGCTGTGGAGTGGAGGTGAACGATGTTATTTCGGATGAAATCTGCAACTACCTAGTTTGTGGCGACCTTGTAGGTAGATGCTTCGACCCATTTAGTGAAGTAATCGATGGCTACCAAGATGAAGCGGTGCCCATTTGATGAAGTAGGATGTATAGATTCAATCACGTCCATGCCCTAAGCGGCGAAAGGCCAGGGTGAACCCATCAAATTCAGCTCATTAGGCGGAACCCAGATGAAATCACCATGAATTTGCCACTAGTGACACTTCTGTAGGCAACAGATACTATCACTTTCATAGTCATCCAAAAGTATCTCACTCTCAAGATCTTCTTGGCTAATGTGAAACCGTTCATGTGGTGTTCGCACGTTCCTGCATGTATTTCTTCCGATAATCTGGTTGCCTCAGCAACATCTACACATCTCAACAAAGCCAAATCTCGGGTGCTCCTATACAGGACTTCACCGTTAAGGAAAGAGTGATTCGCCAGTCTCCTGAGAGCTTGATTCTGACTATTTGTAGCATTCTCCAGGTACTCTCTGGTTTTGAGGAATCTCTTGATGTCGTGGTACCACGGTTTACCATATGGCTCTTCATCTACATGGAAGCAATAAACATGTTGATCTCTGATATCTACCTTGATAGGGTCGATGTAGTTCTTGTCTAAATGCTTAATCATGGATGATAAAGTTGCAAGGGCATCAACGAACTCGTTTCGAATCCTAGAGATGTGCTTGGACTCAATCTTCGTGAATTTCTTGGATAACTCTTTTTTGTAGTGCAGGTATGGAAGTATCTTGACATTTTTTGTAGACCAAATCCCTTGGACTTGGTGTATATATAGACCAGAATCCCCTATAACCAAAAGTTCTTTGCATGTTGACTGCCATTCTAATCCCAAGGATGCATGCTTCGTACTCCGCCATATTATTCGTACAAGGAAATCTTATATTTGTCGATGCTCGATAGTGCTGTCCGAAAACTGGAATTAGGACGGCCCCAATTTTGGTTCCTTTGAAGTTTGCTGCTCCATTGAAAAACATTCACCATCCAGGAGATGACTCTGCAATATCATCTCCAGTAAATAATACCTCTTTGTTGGGAAAATACGTAGTGAGCGGCTCGTAATCCCCGTTCACTAGATTCACTGCGAGGTGGTCAACTAAAGCTTTCCCCTTGATAGCCTTTTGAGTTACGTACATTCGTTGAGGAGAATTTTCCATTTAGCTAGCTTTCTGGTAAGCATCGACTTCTGAAAGATATACTTGAGCGCGTCGCGTCAAGTCGAGATATCAGATGCGTAGTGTATGCTGACATGTAATGCCTTAGTTTTTGGGCGATCCAAGAGAGCACAACAAGTGTACTCTATCAAAGTGTATTCGGCCTCAGATGGTATGAACTTCTTACTTAAGTAGTAGATGTACTGCTTCTTTCTCCCAATTTCATCATGTTGTCCCAACACACATCCGAAGGCGTTACCAAGACAGAAAGATATAATAACAATGGATTTCCAGGCTCGGGGGAGGGGGGGGGGGGCCAACAC
>ML281268.1:20280-66917 GCA_005239495.1 Nicotiana undulata | reverse complement strand
CACCCATCGGGAGGCGTTACCAAGAAAGAAAAATAAAATAACAAGGGATTTCCAGGGGCGGGGGGGGGGGGGGGGGACCAACACTGGTGGATTTGGAAAATACTCCATATGTCTATCCAAGGCTTCCCGACACTCTTCTATACATTTTGTGATAGCATCCTTTTTCAGCAACTTGAAAATGGGTTCATAGATTACCGTGGATTGGGCTATGAAACGACTTATATAATTCACTCTACACAGGAAAATCAACACATCTTTCTTACTCTTGGGTGGTGGAAATTCCTGAATAGCCTTGATTTTTGATGGGTCCAGTTCTATCTTTTTTCTGCTTATGAAGAAGCCTAACAACTTTCTAGCAGGGACTCCGAACACGCTTTTTGCCGGGTTCAATTTCAAGATGTACCTCTGCAGGCGCTCGAAAAAGTTCTTCAAATCGTCCAAGTCCTTTGAACTCTTCCATGACTTGATGATGACATCATCCACATATACATAGATCTCCTTGTGAATCATGTCATTAAAGAGGGTCTTCATGGCCCTCATGTAAGTGGCAACAACGTTATTGAGACCATACGACATCGCTCTATAGCAATAGACTCCCAAGGTGTGGTGAAGGCTGTTTTTTCTGTATCTTCTTCGTGCATCAAGATCTGGTGGTATCTAGCAAAACAATCCATGAATGACAGTAGTTCATGCTTCGCGCAGTTGTTGATGAAGATGTTGATATTTGGTACAACCTTTATTAAGATTTCGGTAATCCATGTATATCCTGATCTTACCGTATTTCTTGGATACATGGATGATATTTGTCAAACAACTAGGGTAATTGATGACCCTTACCTTATTCGCTTCTATTTGCTCGATTACTTCCTCTTTATCCTCATACTTAAACCGGGCTTGAATTTTCATGATTCTTTCTTGACCGGAAGTCTGGCGAGATCGGCAGGTAGTCGATGTGAGACAATGTCAGTACTTAATCCAGTC
This sequence comes from Nicotiana undulata, assembly GCA_005239495.1. Lineage (NCBI taxonomy): Eukaryota > Viridiplantae > Streptophyta > Magnoliopsida > Solanales > Solanaceae > Nicotiana > Nicotiana undulata. The sequence continues at coordinate 65,936 of ML281268.1, read as the reverse complement.
ATGTCATCATATAGCCATGCGAACAAATCAATGTATTGTCGGAGGAGCTCAACCAGTTTTTCCCTCTACTTGGCTTCTAGATGAATGATGGTTCAGGATTCTTTACATCTTCTTCGCTTCCGATATTGACCACTTTCGTTTCTTCGAGGTTGGTCTTTTTCTTATTCTCCAGCTGTTCGATCACTTATGGGAGATTTTCTGGCATCATACTCTCATCGTATTCCTAGTATTCTAGGTCATTTCTCTTGACAGTTTCATTACAAATCACAATCGCGGAACGTGGGTTTTTATCTTTTTGATTAGTGAAAATAAATACTAAGTACAAATGAAGTGGTAAATAAAGTTGCAATATTTTAAGAAAAGGATTCTTTTTATTTCAACAAAAGAGGAACGTTTAAGCGTTCAAAGGAGGCAAATGACAAAAAGTTATAGACACGGTGCATGCCTCAATTGACACTGAGCTTTTCAAAAGAAAACTTTGACAATTCCACACTACCAAAACTCCCGGCGAACCAAAGATGGACTGGCGGTCCAATTCCGCTGATCTTCTCCTAGTTTGGCATTCCTGATGACCGGTATCTTGATGTTGGTTCCTTCATAGAATTCTTCAGTCATAGCCACGAATAACCTTCCCATTCCATTGATGATATCACCTTCTAGTGCTGAACTCTGGGCCGTACCCAAAATATGCTCTCGCACAAAAGCCTTTTTCCTGAAGCTAATGGTATAAGTTTTCCCAATCGGAGGCTAATATCCTATGTCGGCCCTTTGTCCATTTGGCTCAATTGGCTCTGTTATCCCAATCTGACCTGGCTCCTAGCCCGGTTTCTGGTCTGTATCCATATTTCATCATCTCTCTCATGGCCATCTTGGATTTTTAGGATTACTACATTCTCAAGTTTTGTTCAGTCACTTTTATTTCGGTGGTCTGCATGATTTCCACTGCATGGAAATCAGCTCTATTTAGCCCTTCAATGAACGGAACTGCGTGCTCTAAATAAGTTGATTGGCCCCACTCACCATTGACCACGATATCTTGAAAAACCACTCAAATTTCATGCATTGATGTAGGGTGGATGGGACGGCCCCTGCCATATGTATCAAAGGTCTTCTCACCAGCAAGTTGTATGAAGAGGAAATATCCATTACTTGAAATAATATAGGAAATTCAACCGGTCTGATATGTAAAGACAAATAAATTTCTCCTATAACATCCTTCTGTGAACCATCAAAAGCCCTTACCCTCACATCGCTTTCCTTGACTTTCCTTAGATGGATTCCCAACTCTCACAGAGTAGAGAGAAGACAGATGTTGACTCATGACCTTCCATCAACCAGGACTCAGGACACAATCTTGTCCCACATTTGATAGTGATATGTAGAGCTTTGTTTGACTCGCGCCTTCGACAAGAAGCTCGTCTCTTATGAAAGTGGTCATATTTGCTTCGACCATTTTTCCAACTATTGCAGCCAACGCCTCATTGGAGGTGTTGCTTGGCACACTTACCCCACTTAGTACTTTCATCAAGGCATCCTTATGGCTGTTAGAGCTTATCAACAAATCCATGATTGATATTTGCGCCAGAGTTTTCTTCAGCTCATCCTCCACGGAGTACACTTTTGTCGACATTCTCTTTCTGAATTTTGCGGCTTCGGGGTTTGTTATGTTCCTTATTTGAATATGCTCCCTTCCAAAATTCCATCGATTTGCATCTTTAGGAGCGTAACATCTCCCTAACCTAATAATACCATGGGTTGCTGCAGAGTCTGTCATCTTGGCCTTCCCCTTTTGTTGGTATGTCCATGGGACATCTTTGTATTCCCGACTCTCATCGTCACCTATAGAAACAACAACTTGTCACTGATAAATCTCAACCGTCATCGCGGGTCTTACTTATACTGTGATCATCCTTTGAGGTGGGATCCTTGCAGCCTCTGCATTTCCTATTGTGACAATAGTTCCTTTCAAATCATAAGCATCATCCAAGGTGATCGTGTTGACCACCTGATTCCAATAATTTGGCAGCGGATTGCGATTAACATTGGGCGGAGCTGGAGTGCACTTAATGGCTCCACTTTTGATCAACGTTTCAATTTCATTTTTCAGCTTAAAACAATCTTCAGTATCATGCCCAAGCACGTCTGAATGGTACACAAACCTTTTGGTTGCATCAAAATACTTTGAGGGATACTCTGAAACCCTTCCTTCTATTGGATGTATCAATCCTGCTCTCCTCAATCTTTCTAACAATTGGGACAGAGGCTTAGCAATCGGGGTATAATTTCTGGGACCCCTCTCTTCAAAATTGGGACGAGGGTGTGGTGCATAAGTGGGTTGGTTTTTATAACTGGTGGTTTCGACAGAACCATATGGTCATTGTTGCTTCGTGTTGTTATGGGCTCGAGGAGGGTTATATTGAGACGAGGGTGGTAATATGGATGTGTGTTGTAGAGTAGAGTGTAGGCGGGTGGCGGTGAATGATTGTTCGAGAAATAACAAGTGTTTCCATGATGTGGTTTGGGTTGATATTAAGGAGCGACTGTTGAGATTTCTTCTTTTTTCTTCTTTCTGCTACCGATTGAACCTGATTGGATTGCCTTGCTGGCCATTTGCAGTGCATCCATGGATTGTACTTTGCCAGGTTTTATACCTTCTTCTAAGAAATCTCCCATCTTGAGGATTTCGGTGAATTTATGTTCTATCATTCCCATCATGTTTTCAAAGTATATCCCTTCCTGGGTCCTGATGAAATACTTGGTTAATTCAGGTCATCAAATAGAGGTTGTGCCCTGCGGCTTCTGACCTCCACCGACGTGCATATTCTTGGAATGACTCATACGGCTTTTTCTGCAGGTTTACCAGTGCAAACCTTTAGAGAGTGATCTCTATGTTGAATCAAAAGCGATACATGAAATCTTCTTCCATATCTTGCCATGTTCTCCAGTTTCATGGAACTTGCCGAGTATACCAGGTAAGTGCTTCTCCCGTCAGGCTCCTTATGAACAACTTCATTCTCAACTTCTCGTTCCTTCCCACTCTGACTAACTTGTCACAATATGCCCTCAAATGTGTGTGGGATCACCCGCCCCTCGAAGATATTGAACTTTGGAGGCTTATACCCTACTAGCATATCCACCTCCGGAGGGATACACGAATCTTGTAGTCCAAACTTTCACTTCCCCAAGCAACTTGGAAGTTCTTCATTTATTTTCTCAAGATTTGTAACTGCTCAGACGATGACTCCTCTTCTTTACACCTAGCTTCTCTTTCCATCTCAGCGTATTGATCAATCTTATTAGGCACCTTGACCGTTAAAGGCACTGTAAAGGTAGGTTCAGAAATGACATATGCAGGAAGAACTATCACGACACAACATCCCTCTGATTCATGTGGTGACACCTAGTCTCTACGACTAGGTAAGCCTAACAATTCAAGAAAATACCATTATTGAAAGAAAACAAGTTTGACTCCAGACAACCATAGATACTATATAAATCAAAAAAACGATGTCGTTCGGCATGTACAATAACAAAACTCTACTTACACAGCCTTCCCAAAACCCGGGATGTCAAGAGTCAAAAGATATAGAAAATAAATATCATCTCTATACACCGGAGTCTATAAAAAACAAGTACTGAAAAGTGTTTGACACGGGGAAAAATAGAATGGGACTCCGAGGTCTGCGGACACGGTAGATATACCTTGAAGTCTCAAACAGCTGCCTCGAACTCACGGATACTGCGACTGATAACGAACACCTGAATCTGCAAAAAAACATGTGTAGAAGAGTAGCATGAGTACACCACAATTGGTACCCAGTAAGTGCTGAGCCTAACCTCAGTCGAGTAGTGACGAGGTCAGGTCAGGCCCACTGGTATATAATAATACAAAATAGGAGAATGAGCTGTATAATAAGATACTAAAGTTCAACAAAGGAAAGCACAATGAAATAACATAACAGTGCACGGAACCACCTCGTAGTCTCAAAAGTAAATGTGTCGGGGGATCTCCTAGGATACCGTCCCGTAGTCCCAAAGTAAATACACACCGCAATCAGATACAAATGACAAGTACAACAAGAGAATCTACCGTCTAGACCAAGTACAAGTCGGGAAAGAAGCAAGAATTCAATAGGCATGCTGCAAAGAGTTCAATTAAGCAATTAAGGCACGTAGACATGTTATTCTAAGCTAACAGGGTAAGTACGCATGCTAGTATGTTCAATTAAGGTGAAAACATGCAATTTCTTAGTAAAATCAGGTTTTTCAACAAATAGCCAGTGTACGCACTCGTCACCTCTCGTACACGGTGCTCACATAGTAAAATCAGCACCAAATCCTAAGGGTATTTCCCCCCACACAAGGTTAGGCAAGCCACTTACCTCGAACCAAGCTAAATCAGTCAGCAGCAATGCTCTTCCCACGAATATCCGACTTCGAATGGAAACAAATCTAGCAAAAATCAATTACATACCATAAATATAGCTATAAGAAACAAATCTAGTCAATTAAATATAAGCTAAAGAGAGAAATTAGGAAATCGCCCCAAAAAGCCTCCCCGAGTCCATGTCTCGGAATCGGGTAAAAGTCACAAAATATGAACCCTCATTCACTCACGAGTCCAACCATATAAAATTACTCAAATCCGACCACGAATCCCCTTTCAAAACACAAAATCTTAGTTGAAGAATTTCAAAACTCAAGTTTTGATAAAAAGGGCCAAACCCCCGTTTTTGAAATGTTTAATACTACCTAGTCGCCATCGCGAAATAGCGTCGCCATCGCAAAGAAAAACTTCGTTGCCCCAGAATTTAATCCTACGCAAATGTGGAATACTCTACGCGAATGTGATTCATTGTCTCTCGTACTTACGCAATCGCGAACAACCCCACGCGTTCGCGATAAACAACACTTAAATTCCACTACTGCTTCACTTCCTCTTCCCGAACGCAGCCTAGCCCACACATTCGCGAAGCACAGGTGACAAACCTACGTGATCGCATCCCCATATTCGTGAATGCGAAGCACAACTTCAGCTGGCCTCTCAGATGCTTATGCGATTGCGAGACCTCTCTCGCGAACGCGATGAAGAAAAAGTCTGCAACAAAACACTAGAAAATCGGCTATCTTCCACAAGTCCAATATGATTCGATAACCAACCGAAATCAACCCGAGGCCCCCGGGGCCTCTACCAAACATACATACAAGTCCGAAAACACCGTACAAACTTAGCCGAGCCCTTGAATCACATCAAACAATGCTAAAAACACAAATCATCCTCCGATTCAAACTTAAAGAACTTAAAACTTCCAAATTCGATATTTGATGACGAAACCTATCAAACCACGTCCGATTGACCCCAAATTTTGCACACAAGTCATAATCAACCTTACGAACCTACTCCAACTTCCAGAATCAGAATTCGACCCGATACCAATAATTTCACTACCGATCAAATTCTCCAAAAATTTGACTTTCGTCATGCAAGCCTAAATGAGCTACAAACCTCCAAAACACAATCCAAACACGCCCCTAAGTCCAAAATCACGTAACGGATCTAACGGAACCGACATAACTCTATTATGAAGTCGTCTTCACATAGTTCTGAGTACTGTCCAAATCCTAAGACTTAAGCTTCCGTTTAAGGACTAAGTATCCCAAAACACTCTGAAACCACGACCAACACCTCCCGAAAAGAAACATAAGTAGGAAAAGACACGGGAAAAAAATAGACAAGGGATCGGGGCTATAACTCTCAAAACGACCAGCTCGGTCGTTACATCCTCCCCCTCTTAAAACATTATTCGTCCTTGAACGAGTATAGAGACATACCCAAAGCGGTGAAAAGATGAGGATATCGGCTGTGCATATCCTGCTAGGTCTCCCAAGTCGCCTCCTTGATTGGCTGACCCCTCCACTGCACCTTCATAGAAGCAATGTTCTTTGACCTTAGCTTTCTGGCCTTCCTGTCCAAAATAGCCATTGGCTCTTCAACACAAGATCGATCCTTGTCCAACTGGATCTCAAATCCAACACATGAGCTAGATCACCGTGATACTTCCGGAGAATAGAAACTTGGAATACAAGATGAACTTATGCTAGGCTGGGAGGTAAGGCAATCTCATAAGGAATGTACCTCCTCAACATGCCGCAAAACCTCAAAAGGACCAATGTACCTTGGGCTCAACTTACCCTTCTTCCTGAACCTCATAACTCCCTTCATAGGTAATACCCAGAGCAAGACCCACTCTCAAACTATGAATGCTACATCGCGAACCTTCCTGTCCGCATAACTCTTCTATCTGGATTGGGCTGTGTGAATTCGATTCTGAATAACCTTCACCTTATCCAGGGCATCCTGGACCAAGTCTGTACCCAATAATCTGGCCTTGCCCGACTCGAACCAACCCGCTGGGGACCGACACCACCTACCATACAGAGCCTCATACGGTGGCATCTGGATGCTCGACTGATAACAATTGTAGGAAAACTCTACAAGTAGAAATAATTGATTCCACGACCCTCCAAAATCCCTCACACATGCATAGAGAATATACACTAATATTTGAATCATGCGCTCGGACTGTCCGTCCGTCTGTTACGACCCGAATTTCCCACCGTCGAGACCGTGATGGTGCCTAACGTTGAACCCGCTAGGAAAGACAACGTGAATGTTCAATTTACTTTATTCCTATATTATTAGTCGTAAACAAGTGAATTACACATTAACTTGAATAAAATATAAGATGAAGCAAGATATATAATTCCATCCAATGCCTTTACGAAATTTCACAAAACTAAACCAAATCCCAGAATATTGGAGTCACAACTCACGGACTGTCTATGAATACTACATATAAGGGTTTGAAATAATAAGTACATTTGTTTCTGAATTAGCTAGAGCAAAATACAAAAGAAATAGAATTGGACGCCAAGGCCTGCGGACGCAACAGGACTACCTCGGTGTCTCCGCGTGGACTGAAGGCAGCCTCCTCAATCAATGTCAGTAGGGTCCTGTACTGGGATCTACACAACAAATATGTGCAGAGTGTAGCATCAGTACAACCGAACCCATATACTGAGTAAGTGTCAAGCCTAACCTCGGCGAAGTAGTGGCGAGGCTAGGACACGACAACCAAAACAACCTGTGCAATTAATAATAATCAGAGGAATAATAGTAACATGAAGTAAACAACTAAGTACCAAGAAAATGGAGAAACATGCTGGGAAAAAGAAATATCAAATAAAGGAACAATGAAATAAGACAACAATTCAATATCAGCTTAAACAACAGGAATTAACATCACAGATAAGACAGTGCACGACATCGCCCTCGTGCTTTTACTCTCATCCTACCAAATAATAAATTTAAGTGCACGACATCACCTTTCGTGCTTTTACTCTCATCCTCACAATAATCAATAGAAACGGCACGACATCACCCTTCGTGCTTTTAATATCATAACATGGCACGACATCACCCTTCGTGCTTTTACACTCTCATCCTCACAATAATCAATACACAGCATCAACCTTCGTGCTTTACACTCTTCCTCACAATAATCAATACACGGCATCACCCTTCGTGCTTTACACTCTTCCTCACAATAATCAATACACGGCATCACCCTTCGTGCTTTACACTCTTCCTCACCCAAACAAAATCAATAACAACATTCCGGCAATGAAACATCAACAATATGAACCATAATAATAAATCATAACATCCCGGCAAGGGAACAACAATAGGAATATCACTATCCCGGCAAGGTACACAACTATAACCAATCTCACTCAAGTACATATCTTCACATAAAGTTTCTCAACTGAACCCAATACTCAACAATGTTCATTGCCAAGAATTTCCACCAAAATGAATAACCATAAAGTGAAACTCAAGCTATAACATAGTAAATATTAATGAAAATCACATAATTCATAATATCCGACTCATAGGCATGCTTGACACCAACGTATAGGTACTCGTCACCTCAACTATACGTTAAACGTGGTATTCACACATAGAAAATAAGACACAACACCTATTCCCTCAAGCTAAGGTTAGGCCAAACACTTACCGAGACTTCCACGACCAAAATCAAGCCTCAATCACCACTTTCCCTTTTGAATTTGACTCCAAATCAATTGTATCTAGACATAATTGACTTAATAACATCAATAAATGCTAAACAATTCAATTCCAATGCTTAATCATAGGTTTTCTAGCATTCTTCCCAAAAAGTCAAAAATCGACCCCGGGCCTGCTTGGTCAATACACGAGGTTCGGACCAAAACCCGATCACCTATTCACCCACGAGCCCGAATATATAATTAGTTCCAGAATCCGACCCCAAAACAAAGTCTAGATCCCAATTATTCAAAAAGCCCTAACTCTACCCAAATCCCTAATTATCTACCGTTAAGAACATGATTTAGGCATAGAAATCTAATGGGTGTTAATGTAATTTGAAGAAAACGAGTCTAAGAATACATACCTATGATTTTGTGGTGAAGTTCCCTTTCTAAAATTGCCAAATTTTGAGTTTAGATGAAGAAGTTATGAAAATTAGAAGGCTTCCAGTTATGCTATTGTTTTTAGAAAAAATTGGGCAAATTTTTGCTCTATGCGTTCGCCACAAGGCAACTGCGTTCGCATCGGCTTCCCTTCCCCACCCTACGCGTTCGCACTACCATGGGTGAGTTTGCACTGAGTAAAATGCTACCTAGCCCCCAGACCCCTCAATGCTCTACGCGTTCGCGGCTACATGGGTGCATTCGCGTAGAGTAATATTCCTATGCTCCGCGTTCGCACCCTGTTCCATGCATTCGCACAGTGTTACCCACCCCCTTTCCCCGCGTGTGCATTGCGTTCGAATGGATACCCATGCGTTCACATAGGGTAAATTCCCAGTACACCAGCAACAACCAAAAGACACCTGAGTTTTCTAAGTAAAATCACTCCGACGCCTATCCAAAACTCACCCGAGCCCTCGAGGCTCCAAACCAAACACGTACACAACCTCAAAAACATCCTACGGACTTACTCGTGCGATAAAATTGCCAAAATAACATCTTAAACAATGAATTTAGCATAAATATCAAGAAAAGTTTCCAAAACTTCTAAAGTATCAAATTTTACAACTACGGGTCCGAATCACGTCAAACGACTTCTGTTTCTTACCAAGTTTTACAAACATATCATAATTATCATATTGAACCTGTACCGGGCTCCGGAACAAAAATACGGGCCCGATACCATAGATTTCAAACATAATCAAATTTCTAGATTCCTTTATATTTTTAGAAAAACAATTTCTTTCAAAAATTCATTTCTCGGGCTTGGGAGCTCGGAATTCGGCTCCGGATATACGCCCAAGTCCATATTTTCTTATGGACCCTCCGGGACCGTCAAATCACGGGTCCGAGTCCGTTTACCCATTTGACCGAAGTCAACTTAAATCAAATTTGTAAGGCAAAAACTAGCATTTTCTCGATTTTTCACATAAAGGCTTCCCGGCTATATGCCCGGGCTGCGCACACAAATTGAGGTCAGATAAAAGGAGGTTTTCAAGGCCTCAGAACAACGTTTTGACATTAAAATAAGGGATGAACTTTTGGGTCATCACAATCTCCACCTCTAAAACAAACGTTCATCCTCGAACGGACATAAAAAAGTACCTGAATCGGGGAATATATGGGGATAACGACTCCACATATCGGACTCGGACTCCTAGGTAGCTGCCTCGGTAGGCTGACCTCTCCACTGAACACGAACCGAAGGATAACTCTTTGATCTCAACTGACGAATCTGCCAGTCTAATATGGCTACCAGCTCCTCCTCGTAGGTCAAATCCTTGTCCAACTGGACACTGTTGAAGTCTAATACATGGGATGGATCGCCGTGATACCTCCGAAGCATAGATACATGGAACACTGGATGCACGACTGATAAACCCGGTGGCAACGCAAGTCTGTAAGCCACATCTCCCACTTTGGAAAGAATCTCAAACGGGCCTATGAATCTAGGGCTTAGCTTGCCCTTCTTCCCAAATCTCATCACGCCCTCCATGGGCGACACCCGAAGCAATACTCGCTCTTCGACCATGAATGCCAATTCACGAATTCTGCAGTCGGCATAACTCTTCTTCGTCGGCATAACTCTTCTTCCTTGATTGAGTTGTACGAAGTCTATCCTGAATGATCTTAACCTTGTCCAAGGCATCCCGCACTAACTCTGTACCCAACAACCGAGCCTCTCCCAGCTCAAACCACCCAACCGGAGACCGGCACTGCCTACCATACAATGCCTCATTAAGATCCATCTGAATGCTCGACTGATAGCTGTTGTTATAGGCAAACTCAGCTAAAGGCAAGAACTGGTCCCAAGAACCTCCAAAATCAATGACACATGATCGCAACATATCCTCTAAAGTCTTAATAGTATGATGGACACGGGCACACCGTGGAGGGATATAATAGAAACAGAACGGCATCACCCTTCGTGCTTTTACACTCTCATCCTCACAATAATAAATACACGGCATCACCCTTCGTGCTTTACACTCTTCCTCACAATAATAAATACACGACATCACCCTTCGTGCTTTACACTCTTCCTTACCCAAACAACATCAATAACAACATTCCAGCAAGGAAAAATCAACAATATGAACCATAATAATAAATCATAACATCCCGGCAAGGGAACAACAGTAGGAATATCACTATCTCGGCAAGGCACACAACTATAACAAATCTCACTCAAGTAAATATCTTCATATAAAGTCTCTCAACTGAACCCAATACTCAACAATGTTCATTGCCAAGAATTTCCACCAAAATGAATAACCACAAAGTGAAACTCAAGCTATAACATAGTAAATATCAATGAAAATCACATAATTCATAATATCCAACTCATGGGCATGCTTGACACCAACGTATAGGTACTCGTCACCTCAACTATACGTTGAACGTGGTATTCACACATAGAAAATAAGACACAACACCTATTCCCTCAAGCTAAGGTTAGTCCAAACACTTACCTCGACTCCCACGACCAAAATCAAGCCTCAATCACCACTTTCCCTTTTGAATTTGGCTCCAAGTCAATTGTATCTAGACATAATTGACTTAATAACATCAATAAACGCTAAACAATTCAATTCCAATGCTTAATCATAGGTTTTCTAGCATTCTTCCCAAAAAGTCAAAAATCGACCCTGGGCTCGCTTGGTCAAAACACGAGGTTCGGACCAAAACCCAATCACCCACGAGCCCGAATATATAATTAGTTCCATAATCCGACCCCAAAACAAAGTCTAGATCCCAATTATTCAAAAAGCCCTAACTCTACCCAAATCCCTAATTTTCTACCGTTAAGAACATGATTTAGGCTTAGAAATCTAATGGGTGTTAATGTAATTTGAAGAAAACGAGTCTAAGAATACATACCTATGATTTTGTGGTGAAGTTCCCTTTCAAAAATTGCCAAATTTTGAGTTTAGATGAAGAAGTTATGAAAATTAGAAGGCTTCCAGTTATGCTATTGTTTCTAGAAAAACTGGGCAAAATTTTGCTCTATGCGTTCGCGACAAGGAAACCACGTTCGCATAGGCTTCCCTTCCCCACCCTACGCGTTCGCACTACCATGGGTGCGTTCGCACTGAGTAAAATACTACCCAGCCCCAGACCCCTCAATGTTGTACACGTTCGCGACTATATGGGTGCGTTCGCGTAGAGTAATATTCCTATGCTCCGCATTCTCACCCTGTGCCATGCATTCGCACAGTGTTACCCAACCCCCTTCCCTGTGTGTACATTGCGTTTTCATGGATACCCATGCGTTCTCATAGGGTAAATTCCCTGGACACCAGCAACAGCCAAAAAACACCAGAGTTTTCTAAGTAAAATCACCCCGACGCCTATCCGAATCTCACCTGAGCCCTCGGGGCTCCAAACCAAACATGTACACAACCTCAAAAACAACCTACAGACTTACGCGTGTGATCAAATCTCCAAAATAACATCTTAAACAATGAATTTAACATCAAAATCAAGGAAAATTTCCAAAACTTCTAAAGTATCAAATTTTACAACTACGGGTCCGAATCACATCAAACGACTTCCGTTTCATACCAAATTTTACATACATATCATAATTATCATATTGAACATGTACCAGGCTTCAGAACCAAAATACGGGCCCGATACCATAGATTTCAAACATAATCAAATTTCTAGAATTCTTTATATTTTCAGAAAAACAATTTCTTTCAAAAATTTATTTCTCGGGCTTGGGACCTCGAAATTCGATTCCAGGCATACGGCCAATTCCATATTTTCCTATGGATCCTCCGGGACCGCCAAATCACGGGTTCGGGTCCGTTTACCCAAAATGTTGACCGAAGTCAACTTAAATCAAAATTTTAAGGCAAAAACTAGTATTTTCTCGTTTTTTCAAATAAAGGCTTCCCGGCTATACGCCCGGGATGCACACGTAAATCGAGGTGAGATAAAAGGAGGTTTTCAAGACCTCGAAACACCGTTTTGACATAAAAATAAGGGTTGACCTTTTGGATCATCACACCGTCTGAGGGTGAAATGCTGTGCTCAGCTCCACTCGAGTACCCAACTTATGTTGTATGGCCCTCCAGAATCGTGATGTAAACTACGTACCCCAATCAGAGATGATAGATACCGGTATGCCATGAAGTCTGACGATCTCGCGGATGTAGATTCGAGCCAGCTGCTCAAAGGAATATGTAGTCATCACAAGAATGAAATAAGCTGACTTGGTCAGCCTATCCATAATCACCAAAACCGCATAAAACCTCGCTGAGTCTGTGGGAGTCCAACAACAAAATCTACTGTGATCCGCTCTCATTTCCACTCCGGAACCTCTAATTTCTGAAGCAACCCACCCGGTCGGTGATGCTCATACTTCACCTGCTGGAAATTTGGACACCGAGCCACATACTCCACTGTGTCCTTCTTCATCCTCCTCCACCAGTAATGCTACCTCAAGTTCTGATACATATTCACGGCACCCGAGTGTATGGATTACCGCGAGCTATGAGTCTCTTGAAGAATCAAATCACGCAAAGCATCTACATTAGGCACAAACACAGCCTGCCCTGCATCTTCAATGCGACATCATCCCCAATAGTGACCTCCTTCGCATCACTGCGATGGAGCGTGTCCTTAAGGAAAAGAAGATTGGGGTCATCATACTGACGCTCCCTGATACGATCATAGAGAAAATACCGAGAGACCACACACGCCAATACTTGACTCGGCTCAGAAATATCCAATTCACAAACTGGCTAGCTAATGCCTGAACATCCAATGCTAAGGGCCTCTCTGCTACTGGAAGATATGCTAAACTCCCCAAACTCTCCGCCCAGCGACTCAAAGCGGTGGCCACCACATTGGCCTTCCTCGGGTGGTACAAAATGGTGATATCATAGTCCTTAAGTATCTCCAACCACCTCCGCTGACGAAAGTTAAGATCTTTTTGCTTGAACAGATGTTGCAAACTCCGATGATCAGTGTAAATCTCACAAGGAACGTCGTATAAATAGTGCCGCCAAATCTTCAAGGCTTGAACAATATCTACTAACTCGAGGTCATGGACATGATAGTTCTTCTCATGCACCTTCAGCTGTCTAGACATGTAGGCAATCACCCTACCATCCTACATCAACACCGCGTCAAGACCAATATGTGATGCATCACAATATACAGTGTAGGACCCCGAACCTGTAGGCAATACTGATACTGGGGCTGTAGTCAAAGTTGTCTTGAGCTTCTGAAAGCTCTCCTCACACTCCTCCGTCCACCTGAACGAAGCACCCTTCTAGGTCAGCCTGGTCATAGGTGCTGCAATAGATGAGAATCCATCTGCAAAATGACTATAATACCACAACAACTAAGAAAACTACGAATCTTCTTAACCGATGACGGTCTAGGACAACTTGATAAGTTGGTGTTTTACCAACTTATCTCTTTTTAAAACTTAGTCTTTTGTAGAATTTTATTGAGAAACTAAGGCATTTTATTGATGTTTATTGGTATATTTCAGGTGTCAAGTGATTTAGATATGGTTGTGAAGAAATCGTGTGAAAACAAGTCAAAAAAGAAAAATGGAAAATAGAGGTCTGCCCAATTTTTACACTGTGCGATCGCGTATCTGTAACGACCCGACTGGTCGTTTTTCATTATAGGACCCTGTTTCCCTAAATGAGACTTCCCGTAGTGGCTTTTTATTATTTATGACATGTGGGGACGGGTGGTTCGGGATTCGGAAAAATATAGAGTAGTACATGAACACTTAGTTCCTTAAGGTTGGCCTTTAAGGCCAAGTTTGACTTCGGTCAACGTTTTGAGTAAACGACCTCAGAATAAAGTTTTGACGGTTCCGATAGCTTTGTATGATGATTTTGGACTTGTGCGTGTGTCCGCAATGGGTTTTGGATGTCCCAGGAGCGTTCCGGCGCCAAATAGCGAAATAAGAGTTTCCTTAAGTTCAAATTGAGGTTTGGAATGTGTTTTATTGTTATCGAGGTCCGAATAGAATTCCGAGACCGGGAATAGTTCCGTTATGTCATTTCGGACTTGCTTGCAAAATTTTGTGTCATTCCGATAGGTCGGTTCGGCGCATTGTTAGCGAATTCAAGAACTTAAAGTTCTTAAGTTAGATTCTAGGGGTTTTGAGGTGTGATTTTGAGTTTTAGCATTTTTTGAGTGTCCCGAAGGCTCGAGCAGGTCTGTATTATGATATGGGACTTGTTGGTATATTTGGACGGGGGCTCGGGTGGGCCTAGATGCCATTCGGGCATCAAATGAGGCCAAAACACCAGCAGCAATAGCTGCTAGTGCACCTGGTCTGGTGTGACCGCACCTGCGGTTGCCCAGTCGCAGGTGCGGACCAAAATCCGCAGAAGCGGACTCCGTTCTGCAGGTGCGAGCCCAGGACCCTTGCCTCTCTTCCGCAGGTGCGAAACTTTTCTCGCAGGCGCGAGGCCGTAGGTGCCGTCCTCGAGCCGCAGGTGCGGAAACCCTGTAGGCAGTGAGGTCTTTTAAAATACGGTAAAGAACCATTTTACTCCTTTTCTTTCCTCCATAGTCGACCTTGAGAGCTTGGAAAAGAGCCAAACGACCTAGATTTTGAAAGGTAAGTGATTTCTACTCTAATGTTAGTTTAATACATGAATTCCTAGGTAAATTAACCTCCTAATTAGTGAAAATCAAGGGTTAGAGTAAAAACCTAGGGCTTTATGAAATTTGAGGAATTACCCACTAACTAACTATGAAATCATGCAAAAATGATATATTAATGATCCTTAGGTTATGGGTAAATGTTTCCTTCGAAAATTTCCGGAATCCGAGCATGTGGACCCGGGGGTGCATTTTGGGATTCTTCAAAGTAAGTTTAAATAACTAAGTAAATAGGGGAATTTCATGCCTTTGAGTATAAATTAATGTATTTATGCATCATTTGACTAGTTTCAAGCCCGTGGGAGACGAGTTTGGAGCTTCGGGCGCATGCTTGACCCGGAAAGTAGGCTCGGCACGAGGTGAGTCTCCTTTATAACCTTGTAAGAGGGAATTGTCCACATAGGTGACTATAAATGATTGATTGTCCTTATTTGCGGGGTCTACGCACGCACGAAGTGATGAGAGTCCGTGCGTAGCTACTATTATGCATGTCGGGTAGTTTAGGATTCACGAGCATGCTTTATGTGTTGTATCCGCGATCTTGTGTGTGGACTAGGTAGTATAATATCCTTGAATTTCATATATGAAGGCGTAGGAGGCTATGTTTCGAAGTTGGTATTTTTGAATCCCTTCTTCTACTAGTAAGACCCTGTTAATTATCTGGAATCCCTGACGATTATGTATATGTATGCGGGAACTGGAGTCGCATGTATGATTCGCGAGCGGGGCAACCCTAGCATTATGTTAACCGTATCGCATGTTCGATTCGCGAGCGGGGCAGATAGATGCATCTATGGTTTGGGCCGTTCGACCCTCGACAGTGCACATTTACTTTTCACGTCGTATCGGCCGTACGTTCACAGCCTGTTATATGTTTGATAATTTATGAGAAGCCCTGTAATTGTAACTGTTTATTTTACGAAAGAGAGAATGTTAAATAGCATGTATTCCATGGAAAGGGATAGTGTGAGGGTACTAGAGAATGTTATCTGCTGCTCATTTCCTTATTACTGTTCATTACTGCTATTACTGTTTAGCCTGTATTTATTTCATATTGTCTGACCCTACTAAGTGTCACGTTGACCTTTCGTCACTACTTCTTCGAGGTTAGGTGGGATACTCACTGGGTACATATTTGTTTATGCACGCATGCTACGCTTCTGTACTTAATTGTACAGGTTCTGGGGCTGGTGCATTTGGTTATCATACTGGAGCTTGATCCTGAGAGTATATTTTGGGCCTGACTTCACGGTGAGTTGCTTCCCTTGGCGATTCTCAGCAGCACTATGGAGTTATCTTTTGTTTATTCTTGTGTACTTCTTTCAAATAGTAGAACAGTTGATTTCATCTTTGTATATTCTACTAGTTCGCCTGTAGACTTGTGACACTAGTTCCTGGCACACACGTGGTAGATTTTATATTTTTGGAACTGTATATGTATTGGTTCACGATCCTTGTGGCTACATTTATTTAAGTTGGATAATTTATCCGTTTCCACTTAAACGCTTTAAGCTTAAAATTTGGTAAGTGTTGGGATGTTTTATCAAATAAGGAAATTTCACTAGTAAATCAATTGTTGGCTTGCCCGACCCCGGTGTTGAGCGCCATCACGACCTGAGTTAGGATTTTGGGTCGTGACAATATCATTGAATGCGATCACATAAGTCCTAGTCTATGAACCTATGAGAATGCGTATGAGCCCATGCAAACGCATAAGAGAAAGCCCAGTCAGCGGTTGGTCAACTCAACTATGCGAACGCGAATGTCTGTATGCGATCGCATACTTCTGTGGGAAATGATTCTATGCGAACGGGCAAACACTGTTGCGAACGCATAGAATACTTTTTGGGCAGATTCTGGGCAGTTTTGGAATTGCACACCTTGATCCCCCAAGCCATTTAATACACGACCTAGCAGATATTTTGAGTATCTTTGTCTATCATTTAGCATATTTTCAGTCTTGAAGACAAGATAGAACAAGTTTTGAAGCTAGGGTTTGCACACACACTTGAGTTTTGAAGATTTCAAGCTTGTGGTTAAGGATTTCTTACACATTTATGTTTGTTGCTTCATTTCCTTGCTTTGTATTGAATATTTAAGTGTGTAGTATTTATTTCCAACACTAAATCTTGTTTATGGAAATATTCATGTTTAAAGTGTGGATTAAATACCTTGTTGTGCTTATGTATTGAATGATTTTCATTTATTTATGAAGTGAGTTGTTGTTTCTTTAATTATTCTTGTTCTTTAATGTTTCCAAAGGGATTGGCTAACCCTAGGGCTCGCCCATTAACTCCGAATTAATTTTGGAAAAGATAATTTGGGGTTGGAAA
Source organism: Nicotiana undulata (assembly GCA_005239495.1). Lineage (NCBI taxonomy): Eukaryota > Viridiplantae > Streptophyta > Magnoliopsida > Solanales > Solanaceae > Nicotiana > Nicotiana undulata. The sequence continues at coordinate 48,384 of ML281268.1, read as the reverse complement.
AGATTAATTAACAAGAACTTGAGGTTTTAACCCTCATTTTATAGATTCTACCTAGGAATAAGATCGAACTACTTGTAGCCATATTTGGGTGTGCTTAATCTCTTAATTGTGTTTGGAATAATTCAATTAGGAAGTCTTGTTAGTCTTTGGAAAAATCTAATTGAGAATTATTATTCGTGGCTAACTAACATAAACTCGCTCATATTTGTAAAATCGTGAAATACACTGGATCGTTACTTGAGTGTAATTCCCGATGCATTCATACTTGTAGCCATTGATCATTTTACTTGCTTTCTAGGTTAGTTTACATTTTTTCATTTAGTTATAATTATTTTCTAAACAAAAATTTAAGTGTTTGGCATTGCGCGATAAGTGATAATTTTCTTACATTCCTAATCGCCTATATATTATTCTCTGTGGGATTCGACCCCAACCTAGTTGGGTTACTATATTTGAAATCGATCACTTACATTATTTTAAGGTGTAATTTGAGCATATCAAATTTTGGCGCCGTTGCCAGGGAACAATTTAGCGTAATTTAGGTTGTTTGAGAAATAAGCATAAGTGCTTTGGTCCAAACTTGTGAATATTTATGTGATTATTTTTTTCAACCTTGATCTATTTTTCTTGTTTGTTTTTTGTTTAGTTTCATAATTTTTGATTAAAATAATGGCATCATATAATGAAAATTTGTCTGATTGTGGTTGTTCATACTTTGATGAACCTTGTCCTTATTGTGGTGGACCACACTCGTGGCAAAATTATTTAAATTCTCCTGGGGATGGATTGTGCGCACAATCTCAAACCCATGAGTGGAGTATTTGTGATAGGTGTTGTTGCCAAAGTGGTCATTGGTATGATTGTGTTTATTTGTCCGTCCCTTCCCCAAGCCCCCACTATGATGATTCTACTTTTTGTGATGAAGATTTTAGGTATGAGGAAGTGGAAGAAATGGAGCATGGCCGGAGTTCAAGCTCATGTTGGAGTGCCTACTTGAAGGAGGAAACAAGGAGCAAAATGCCTTGGAGGAGATTTTGGAGAATAGTCTCCAAAATGACTTGACACTTGAAAGGTTGCACTCACAAATGGATGAAATGATTGAAGCCTTAAGGGTTCAAAAAGCCTCGGAAGTGAGTGATAGACAAGAATCTTCCTTGGAGTTTGAAATTGAAAATTCTTCCTTGGCACTTGAACAAAACAAGGAGGAACTCTCAACTGATAAAAATGAGAAGATGATGCTCATGTTGGAGGCCATTCTTAAGAATGAGGAAAAGCACAACTTTGCACTCGGGGACTTGAAACATGAAGTGACTCAAAATGATGAGCACATCCGCACTTTGGAAGATCAAATGAAAGCATTGATGGAGGCTCATTGTGCCTCTCAATTTGAAAGTGTGGAAGGAAGCCAAGAAGAGTCCAATTCCGAGGGAGAAAGTGAGCTTTACTTTGAGGAATCAAGACTTGAACATCCGCCAACCGACACCATGAGTGTTTGTGATTCCAAGAAAAATATGGAATTAGAGTCAACCGGGGTGATTGAAAATATTGTTGAAATTGACTCTAGTCCGGGGGAAAAAGAGGATGTCAAAATCCGAAAAACAATTGCAAGTTGGAGGTTTGAAGTCACATTCCAAGCATTTTTCAACATTGGAATTGTGTGATGATATGGAAGTTGAACTACACGAATCAATGAAGGATTGCGAGGAGGAAAAACTCATACCATACATTTTACAATTTGAAAGAACAAGAAAGCAAAATGACATTCCTCACATGAAAGCCAAGAAGTGCAAAATGAATAATTTAGTGCTTGGCTTGGTCATCTACTTACCACCCCCACTGCCCGTGGTCACAAGCTTTATTCCAAGCTAGGTGCCCAATTCATATTATCCAAGTGGCGAGAAAAGTGGTAAGGTTGACTTGCGTCGTGCCACGACGTTAAATGCGGATCTTGGTGGGTGGCAACCCATCGTTTTCAAAAGTTTTGGTTATTTTTAAAATTTTCTCTTTTAGAATAGCTTATTATATTATTTCTAACTAATCTACCAACTTTCAAAATTTTTGGAGTTGATTTGAGCAGGTCGGGGTGACCGGGCAGCCAAAAACCAGTAGTTGGTGCAAAATTGCAGAGCAAAACACTGTTTCACTATGCAATCGCCGCATAATTAATGCGTTCGCATTTCAGTAGGTAATAACCACACTATGCGATCTCATAATTGGCCAAGCCATCTCAAAAGTTCTGAAACTTTGCACTGTGCGATCGCCATTTTCCATCCGCGGTCGCATTGCTCCAGGTAATTGAAAAATAAAGTTAACACTAGAAATGACCATTTTGCTCACTCTTCTTCCCCAAAAACGAAACTTCTCACCCTCTTCCTCAAAAACTATTTCAAGGGTTTTCTCTCTTCAATTTCTTACCATTAATCAAGTTCAATCTCAAAGGTATGTACTTCTTTACTCTAATCTTTCTTCAAAATTCAATTTTGTGTGCTTATTTCTCTCTTATCCATCTCTACCTTATGTATAGGACTGAAAATTAATGTTTTTGGTTGTAAATATGATGTTGAATGTGTGCTTGATTGATGGGTGAGATTGGTTGAGAGCGTGAGTTTGTGTTTAATGAAATATTTTGGGTTAGATCTGTGCCAAATTTCTCTAAAATTTGTGTCAACATCTGCTGCCCCTTTTGTGTTGGGGAAATGCCCAAGAGAAAAGATAACTAGGCGAAAAAGGGAACCTCCGCGATCGCGAGGCCCTGTGCGCGATCGCACTGTTCTAAAATCTGCATTGAGGAAATTTTACCTTATGCGATCGCGTGAAATGTGCCGTGATTGCACTGCTCTAAACTGTACACCACAAAGTTTACCCTATACGATTGCCCTGGTCTGAACGCGATCGCACTGCCTTAAACATCTGGCAGTAAAACAATAGCTCCACACATTTTTGTGTTGTTGCTTTGTGGATCTTTGCTTTGGCCTAGATACATTATAATACAATGTATAAAGTACCCGTTCATGCATTTAACATGTGGTCTCCATTTGTAGGTACTTCGTGTATAAAATGGCCTCGTAAAATGTTGAAAATGTGCAAAAATGTGCAAGATTATGCTCCCCCAGCTATGGAAGAAGAGTATTTTGATGTGACGAGATTCACGGCGGCTGAGTGTGAAAGGAATTATGACAAACTCATGTCAAAGAGAATTATCAAAGAAAGAGGCATCCATTTAGACAACCTTGATGCTAAGATGCCAAATTTTTTTCGGAGACTGATCGACAGTGGATGGATATGCTTTGCTCGTGAACCAATCAGAGTGAACTACACAATAGTTTTGAGTTTTATACCAACGTCGTGAAGACAAATTTCCAGGGGGAAGTATTCTTTTTTGTTAGGAGAAAGCAGGTCGACTTTGGCCCCGAGGTAATAAATGCACACTACAGGCTTCCCAATGCTAATAATGAGATATACAGAGCCATAGGAAGAAAGAGAGAGAGAGAGAGGAACACAATGATTGGTGTAGAAGCTTCATGATGGGGTGCAACCAACTTGGGAAAGAATACATAAAGGGGTTGATTCTCATGAGTTCACTGCGGAAGCCAAGATTTGGCTATCCATTATCTATGCTAGGATTGTGCCAGCTAGACATGAGACTGAGGTGACGCCTGAGAAGGCATTGATATTTGCTGCTATTATGGATGGCTTGCTAGTTAACGTGGGCCAACTAATTGTGAGTGAAATTGAGGAAGCATGTAATGGAAGGTCTAGAAGCCTATTATTCCCCTCATTGATCACCCAGTTGTGTTATGATGTTGAGGTACTACCGAAACCGACTGATAATGAGAAGGACCCTGCCGTAGCAATCTATCCATTGCTTCGAAAAGAGCTAACAGGGAGGAAGAAGAAGAGGAAAAGGATTGATGTGCTATCTCCTTCATTTGGACAGTTTGATGAGCCCACCGAGCGATCCGGTGGTGCCTCCACATCTACAGCAGGATGACATGACCCCATGACTCCACTTCCTTATGGACCCCCCACTATGCGCCACATTTCCCATCAGAAGGTGTAGATGCTCATATTCGACAGCTTGTCGCGGGTCGTCCCTCTGGTCCATCTGATGAGGACACTTTGACTAGGTCTGGTAAGAAGCCAACGACCTTGGATGATGTAGTGCTGGAACAAAAATCAATCAAAAGCAGATTAGAGGACATGAGCAAGAGACAAGGAAAACTTGAAAGGTGACAGATGAAATTCAAGGAGCATGAAAAGAAGAAAAACAAGTTTCTGTCGAGGATGATGCACAAGTTGAGTTCACTCTGTGGCTCACAGGATTCTAAGGATGATGATGATGAGGATTTGGAGCTCAGATTTCCCTCCACCTCCAGCTCCGAGTGATGCAGTTTCAGGGAGCAGCTCCTTCATTTTACCTTGCTTTGATTAGTTGCATTAGGGACAATGCAACACTTTTGGTTGGGGGTGACTCATATTTGATCTATGTTTGTAGAGCATTACGTGGAGCATGAATGATATTTTTTTTTGTGAACTTGTGTGGATAGTATGACATTTATGGTTTATTAATAATATTTTGTAGGCATTTTCTTGTTAGCTTTTATTTTGGTTCTTAGTCGTTTTTATTTTATTTGTTTTTATTTTCATAGTAGTACTTAGCATATTTTTTTGTTGACTTTTATTTTTCTTGTTATTATTTGTGTTTATTTTTTTTTTTTTTTTTTGGTTTCATTATAGTAGTATTAATGAAACTCCTTGGTTTTTCTTTCTACCACGGTTCTTTTCCAAGGAAATTATTTGTGTTGAACCAGGTGACTTTTCCCTATGATGGATGGCGTGACAACTTTCTTAAGGGATTAGCCTTGTTTAGTTTTGATTCATTTTTAGAAAGTAAATTTTTTTTGTAGTTAGTGTACTAGCTAGTTGTGAATAAATTAGTTTTTGGGGTGTAATCTAGCGTCCATAAGCCAACTTGTGACTTGTTTGGTACCAATATGATTTAAACTTGGGCATATGAAGTTTTTGATCTTTAAAATAAAAATTATATATATATATATATATATATATATAATGAAAATAAATGATTAATGTAGTGTTCTTTGTTGTGATTTTTAGATTCTAATTTTGGCTCTTTGATTCACTAAATAGCTTCCTAAGCTACATGTGACTTCCTTGAGATTCATTGGTTTCGATTGGATTTTGGATTTGTATTCCATTTGAGTTTTCATGTGCCATGTGTAATGATATTTAATTGTGAAGTTCTTTTGCATTGTTTGTAGTCTAGAATTTCCCCGGAATGTGCTTCAAAGGCGAAATCATAGACTAACTTGGTTTGAAAAATGATATTAGGCCTTCCTTGGACCATTATTGTGCCTAAATTTCCTACACATGAATATTTTCCCTAGTCAACCCTTTTGATCCTTTTAACTTTTTCTTTGGCAACCATGTTACAAACTATTCTTATGGAACCATACCTCCCTAAGTAATTTAAAATATGAATATAGGCTAAAAGCCTAAGTTTGGGGGTGGATGTTTGGAAAAGTTGTGATGTGGAGGTTTCTCAAAAAGTGAAAAGTGTATAAAGAAAATGACGAAATGAAAAAAAAAATATAAGGAAGTATGAATAAATGGAAGACTAGGTGATATAAAAAAAAGAGAAGAAAAAAAAGGAATAAAGGGTGGAAAAATTCTTGAAGGAAGTGGACTTAATTGTTGAAAAAGTGTAGTGCTTAGGGAGGTTTTGAGTCACTCTTACCAAATTGTGCCAAACCTTAACCAAAAGCCTAAACTACAACCCTTTAAGTCCTAATTGATTTTGAACCAAGTATGTCTACATTAGTGAAAAAATACATGAAGGGCAAGCCTATGGTACTACTTGTGTGCATTTGAATATCTTTATGTGAGAGAGAGTTGAGTCTTTCCATTTGAAATCCCATTTATGTTTTGAATTGAAATTTATGAGTTTGGGATTCACTCTTAAAGTGTGAGGGAACATGAGATTCGAGTTGTGAATTTAATCCAATTTTCAATTGGGAGGAATGAGCGAGGGAAGGAAATTGTGATAGAGAGGCAAATTGTGAATCTTTAGTGTCATGACTTGGTTTCTACTTTGATTAATAGAGTGTTTGAGCACTTGAATTGAAATAAAATGTGTGAAAAGTTGGTGATTCATATGCCTTGGATTAATTGTTGGTACCAACCGAAGTCATTACATTGTGCTTGAAATTGATACTTTTTTTACTTGAAATGATATTTGGTATGCCATTGAGCTTAAGTGGTCATATTCTTGTAGGATGTACTTGGTTTTTAAATTGCTTGAGCAATAGTTTAAGTTTGGGGGTTTGATAAGTTGGTGTTTTACCAACTTATCTCCTTTTAAAACTTAGTCTTTTGTTGAATTTTATTAATAAACTAAGGCATTTTATTGATGTTTATTGGTATATTTCAGGTGTCAAGTGATTTAGAGATGATTGTGAAGAAATCGTGTGAAAACAAGTCAAAAAGGAGCTAAAATGGTAAATAGAGGTTTGCCCAGTTTTTACATTGTGCGATCGCGTATCATTGAATGCGATCGCATAAGTCCCAGTCGATGAACCTATGCTAACGCGTATGAGCCCATGAAAAAGCATAAGAGAAATCCCAGTCAGCGGCTGGTCAACTCAACTATGAGAACACGGATGTCTGTATGCGATCGCATACTTCTGTGGGAAATGATTCTGTGCGAATGCGGGTACACTGTTGCGAACGCATAGAATACTTTCTGGGCAGATTCTGGGCAGATTTGGAATTGCACACCTTCGTCCCCCGAGCCATTTAATACACGACCTAGCAGATATTTTGAGTATCTTTGGCTATCTTTTGGCATATTTTCAGTCTTGAAGACAAGAGAGAAAAAGTTTTGAAGCTAGGGTTTGCACACACACTTGGATTTTGAAGATTTCAAGCTTGTGGTTAAGGATTTCTTACACATTTATGTTTGTTGCTTCATTTTCTTGCTTTATATTGAATATTTAAGTGTGTAGTATTTATTTCCAACACTAAATCTTGTTTATGGAAATATTCATGTTTAAAGTGTGGATTAAATACCTTGTTGTGCTTATGTATTGAATGATTTGCGTTTATTTATGAAGTGAGTTGGTTTTTCTTTAATTATTCTTGTTCATTAATGTTTCCAAAGGGATTAGCTAACCCTAGGACTCGCCCATTAACTCCAAATTAATTTTGCAAAAGATAATTTGGGGTTGGGAAAGATTAATTAACAAGAACATGAGGTTTTAACCCTCATTTTATAGATTCTACCTAGGAATAGAATTGAACTATTTGTAGCCATATTTGGGTGTGCTTAATCTCTTAATTGGGTTAGGAATAATTCAATTAGAAAGTCTTGTTAATCTTTGGAAAAATCTAATTGAGAATTATTATCCGTGGCTAATTAACATAAACTCGGTCTTATTTGTAAAATCAAGAAATACATTGGATCGTTACTTGAGTGTAATTCCCGATGCATTCTTACTTGTATCCATTGATCATTTTACTTGCTTTCTAGGTTAGTTTACATTTTTGCATTTAGTTATAAATATTTTCTAAACAAAAATCTAAGTGTTTAGCATTGTGCGATAAGTGATAATTTTCTTACATTCCTAATCGCCTATATATTGTTCTCTGTGGGATTCGACCATAACCTAGTTGGGTTACTATATTTGACATCAATCTCTTACACTATTATAAGGTGTAATTTGAGCGTATCACAACTTTGCTCTGTCTCCACCTTCTTCGGATCTACCTTGATCCCATCACTCGATACCACATGACCCAAGAATGCCACCGAGTCGATCCAAAATTCACACTTCGAAAATTTTGCATACAACTTCTTTTCTATCAAACTCTGAAGCACAGTCCTCACGTGTTGTTCAAGATTCTCCTGAGTCCGGGAGTACACCAGAATGCCGTCAATAAACACAATGACAAAGGAGTCAAGATAAGGTCGAAACACACTGTGCATCAAATGTATAAAATATGTTGGGGCATTGGTCAGCCCAAAAGAAATAACAAGAAACTAATAGTGACCATATCGGGTCCTGAAAGCAGTCTTAATGATATCTGGCTCCTGAATCTTAAACTGATGATAGCCTGAACATAAGTCAATCTTGGAAAACACCCTGGCACCCTGTAACTGATCAAATAAGTCATAAGTACGAGGCAATGGATACCTGTTCTTCACTGTAACTTAGTTCAGCTGGCGGTAATAAACACACATACGCATAGAACCATCATTTTTCTTCACAAACAAGACTGGAGCACCCCAAGATAACACACTGGGCCGAATGAAGCCTTTATCAAGCAACTCTTGTAACTGTTCCTTCAGCTCAGGAGGAGTCATACAGTATGGATGAATAGAGATGGGTTGAGTGCCTGGTAACAAATCAATGCCGAAACCAATATCTCTCTTGGGTGGCATGCCCGTAGATCAACTGGAAACACATCTGGGAAGTCCCTCACTACTGGAACTGACTCAACTGTAGGGGTAAAAATATTGACGTCTCTCACATAAGCTAAATACGCATCACACCCCTTCTCAGCCATTCATTAAGACTTAAGAAATGAAAAAACTCTGTTGGGAGTATACTCTAAGGTACCCCTCCACTCTAATCGCGGTAAGCCTGCCATAGCCATCGTCACAGTCTTAGCGCGGCAATCAAGAATAACATAATAGGGCAACAACCAGTCCACGCCCAATATAACATCAAAGTCTACCATGCTGAGTAATATTAAATCAGCTCTGGTCTCAAAACCACTACGAGCAATCAAACACACTGATACACACGGTCCACCTCAAGAGAATCTACCACGGGAGTAGACACATAAACATAGGAACTCAAAGAATCCGAGTTACGCCCAAATGTGGGGCAAAATAAGAGGACACATTGGAATACGTAGATGTTGGGTAAAATAAGACTGAAGCATCTCTATGATAGACTGGAATAATACCGGTAATAACAAAGTCGAAGCAAGTGCCTCTGTACGAGCCGGAAGAGCATAATACCTGGTTTGGCCTCCCCCTCTAGGGCGACCTCGACCTCCCCGACCTCGACCTTGAGCTGGTTGAGCAGGTGGGGCTATAGCTGGTGCTGGAATCATAGCCTAAGGACTCAGTAGAACACGTGGTGGCTGAGAAGTCTGTGGAGGTGCACCCTCATAAGTATGAGACAATCCCTCAGCATATGGCGAGTGTTACTACACTCAAAATAACCTCTCGGAGGGCGTGGCTGCTATGACCGACTCGGGCCAGGTCTACTAGACTGGCCACTAAAAGTACCCTGAATATGAGGCACACTAGATACTTGCGGTGCATAATAAGCCTCCTGGGGCCTAGAAAGAGCTGGAACACCACTGACCGCTGGAAGAGCTGAATAAACGGGGTGACTCACATAATCCCTACCATGGCGAGTTGTTGGGGCACGAGCTCCAGAATAAGAACTAGTCTCTCGAAACCTCTTGGCCTCTCTCTCCTCTCTGTACCGGGAAAGCATGCCATCCAATCTCCTGGCAATACTCACAATCTGCTGATAAAAGATATCCATCTCCAACTCCCTAGACATACTAATTTGGATGTTGGGATAGAGTCCCTCAATAAAATGACGAACCCTCTCCCGAACTGTGCCAACCAAGGCCGGTGCATGTCGGCCAAATCGTTGAAACGGACTGCATACTCTGACACAGTCATAACACCCTGGTGCAACTGCTCAAACTCCGCGCGCCATGAATCCATGAGGCTCTAAGGGACATAATCTCTCAAAACCATGTTCAAGAACTGAGTCCATTAAAGTGAGGCTGCCTCGTTCGGACTACTCAACTCATAGGCACGTTACCACTAATAGGCTGCTCATCTAAGCTGGAAAGTGGTAAAAGAAACCCCACTCGTCTCTACTACGCCCATAGCACAGAGAATGCGATGAAACTCCTCCAAAAAACCTTGAGCACCATCTTTTGTCCTAGTCTCGTGTTGAACCAAAGCTACCGGCTGCAAAGGAATGAACTCTGGGGCCTGATCAACCTAGAACCTCAGCTCAGGAGTACGGGTTGCGGGAGTCTGTGCCCCTCCCCTGGCCTGAGATGTGGCGGGAGTTAATGGGATCAATCCAGCGTAAGATAAGGTGTTGAACATGCTCATGAACTGGGCTAGAGTCTCCTGGAGGGTGCAACAATAGGAACCTCTGATGCCTTCCCTCCAGCTGGGGTTGCTGGGGGCTCCACTATCGCAGCTCGTGCGGGTGATCTGGCTGCACTACATGGTCTTCCTCTACCCCATCCCTAGCCTTTGGAGACTCTAGCAAGGGGCACGGGTGCCTGGTTGTCAGATATCCCAGTACATGTCCTTACCATCTGTGGGGATAGAATAGATAAGTTTAGAATTGGATGCTAATAACTCGCACGACAAGGAATCAAAAGAAGTATGATTATTCCTAACAGTTCCATAGACTCTCGTAGATAAGTACGGACGTCTCCGTACCGATCCGCAAGACTCTAATATACCGACTTGTGACTCATGACTCCTATGAACCTAGAGCTCTGATACCAACTTGTCACGACCCAACATCTCTCTGATTCACGTTGTGACGGAACCTAGTCTATATGACTAGGTATTCCTAACAATTCGCAGAAAATACCATTATCGAGAAAACAAGTTTGACTTCAAACTACAATAGATACTGAATAAATCAAAAGAATGATGTCGTTCGACTTGTATAATAACCAAACTCTACTTACACAGCCTTCCCAAAACTCGGAATGTCATGATTCACAAGATATAGAAAATAAATACCATCTTTATACACCGCAGTCTAATAAGAACAAGTACAAAAAAGTGTTTGACACGGGGAAGAATAAGAGGGGACTCTGAGGTCTGCGGATGCGGATGCGGCAGATATACCTTGAAGGCTCCAATGGATGCCTAGAACTCACGGATATTGTGGCTGATAACGAACATCTGAATCTACACACAAAACATGTTCAGAATAGTATCATGAGTACACAACAATTGGTACCTAGTAAGTGCCAAGCCTAACCTTGGTTGAGTAGTGACGAGGTCAGGCACACTGGTATATAATAATAAAAATAGGAGAATAAGTAGTATAATAAGAGACTAAATTTCAACAAAGGAAAGCACAGTGAAATAACATAACATTGCACAGAATTAAGCGAAAGGGGATCTCCCGAGTTACCATCTCGTAGTCTCAAAAGTAAATATGCAGGGAGAACTTGCGACGTACCGCCTCGTAGTCTTAAAAGTATATGTGCATAAGGATCTCCCGGGATACCGTCCCATAGTCCCAAAGTAAATACACAGCGCAATAAATTACAAACGACAAGTACAACAAGAGAATCTACAATCTATACCAAGTACACGCCGGGAAAGAAGTAGGAATTCAATAGGCATGCTACAAAGAGTTCAATTAAAATTAAGGCACATATACATGTTATTCTAATCTAACAGGGTAACTATGTATGCTAGTATGTTCACTTAAGGTGAAAACAAGGAATTTCTTAGTCAAAATAAGGTTTTTCAACAAATAGCCCGTGTACGCACTCGTCACCTCGCGTACACGGTGCTCACATAGTAAAATCAGTACCAAATCCTAAGGGGATTTCCTTCACATAGGGTTAGGAAAGCCACTTACCTCGAACCAAGCTAAATCAGTCGGCAATAATGCTCTTCCCATGAATATTTAATTCTAAATGGCCCAAATCTAGCCAAAATCAATTACTTACGATAAATATAGTTAAAAGAAACTAATATAGTCAATGAAATCTAAGTTAAAGAGAGAAATTAAGTAATCGCCCAAAACACCTTCCCGGGCTCACATCTCGGAATCAGCTAAAAGTCACGAAATATGGACATATATTTACTCATGAGTCCAACCATATAAAAATTACTCAAATCCGACCACGAATCCCCTTTCATAACTCGAAATCTTAGTTGAAGAACCTTTTCCAAATTTTCCCTAATTTCAACCCCCAAATCCGAAATTAAAGATGAAATTAATTATAGATTAGTAGGATATAACCAAAATAGAGTGTAGAATCATTAGCCAATCGATGTCCCTGAAAATCCCCCAATATCTCGTCGAAATCCGAGCTCCCAAACTCAAGTTTTGATAAAAATGGCCAAAGCCCCGTTTTTGAAATGTTTGATACCATCGAGTGATTCCTTTATCGCGATCACGAAAATAGCGTCGCGATCGCGAAACGCAACTTCACTGCCCCAGAATTTAACCCTACACGAACTAGGAAAACTCTACGCGAACGCGATTCAATGGCTCTCATACTTACACGATCGCAAAAAAAAAACCACGCGTTCGCAAAGAACAACACTTAAATTTCACTATTGCTTCACTTTCTCTTCGCGAACGCGGCCTATCCCACGTGTTCACGATACACAGCCTGACCAACCTACACGATCGCATCCCCATATTCGCGTATTCCAAGAACAACTTCAACAGGCCTCTCAGATGCCTTACACGATCGCGAGACCTCTCTCGCTAATGCAATGAAGAAAAAGTCTGCAACAAAACCTCAGAAAATCTACTATCTTCCACAAGTCCAAAATGATCCGATAACCATCCAAAATCAACCCGGGGCACCCGGGGCCTCAACCAAACATACCTACCAGTCCTAAAACACCATAAGAATTGTCGAGCCCTCGAATCACATCAAACAACGCTAAAAACACAAATCACCCTCTGATTCAAACTTAAAGAACTTGAAACTTCCAAATTCGACAACCTATGCCGAAACCTATCAAACTACGTTCATTGACCCCAAATTTTGCACACAAGTCAAAATCAACCTTACGCACTACTCCAACTTCAGAAATCAGAATCCGATCCCGATATCAAAAATTCCACTGCCGGTCAAAATCTCTAAAAATTTAACTTTCGTAATTTCAAGCCTAAATGAGCTACAGACCTCCAAAACACAATTCGGACATGCCCCCAAGTCCAATATCACCTAACAGAACCAACAAAACTCCATTCCAGAGTCGTCTTCACCTAGTTTTGACTAAGTTCCAAATCCTAAGACTTAAGCTTCCGTTTAAGGACTAACTTTCCCAAAACACTCCGAAACCACAACCAACACCTCCCATAATATGTTGTAATTCCTCCCATAAAGACTCCATCTCTTGGGCCAACAGGGCCACATGTTCATCATTCCTTGTATGGTCCTTCCCTCCCAATCGCCCCGAGCTATCGGCTATGAACTGAGCATGTTTGGTCGGGCTTTCTGTAACAACATCTTCTCGTTTGATCTTACGTCGTACGGTTGTTCCGCCAGTTTTGGGTCGACACAAACCAACTTTCTTTTGGGGATTAATAATAAAATAATGAATGAAAAAAAGAAAGAAAAAGAAACAGAAGTCAGCTTCTTCATTCATACAAGCAGAAGATCACATAGAGCAGTTAATTCACCTATTCAGGCAAGCACATCTTCCTAAAATTCGTTGGACCTCTCATTACCGTAGATGGGCCTAAATCGCAAATGTTTGTCAAACAATTAGACTTGACACATTCAGATTCGTACCAAGTTTTGTTTTTATTTATAATATTTGGATTGAGATAAGTGGGAACAGAGGTTTCATCAATATTTTATGATATTCATAGAACTTCATAGGCTTGAACAACTTGCCCTTAGGGAAAATTAAGAAAACTGGGATAAAGATACAAAGTGGGAAATAAGGGGAAATCAACCAACTTTTAGTAACCATCCACGGAACCATTCCTCATCTCCTCTTCTTCTTCTTGATCTTCCCCCGGATATTCTTCAAACTCCTCTTTGTCATCATGAAATCAGACTCTTCTCCTATATCTCCCTCCGGTTCAATATCAAATTCTATCTAGATGCACTCTACTACTCGATCATCATCTTCAGCAGATGGAAGTATGTGATCAATGGATCCTGGGACCACTTGGCGGTGCATCGAGGTAGTCACAAGTTAATGTGGAAGAATCCCATGCTAGATTTGCAAAGCTTCCGCTACGTCCTCCAGGTTATACCCTCTCTGCTCGGTCGGGCTAACTTGTCTTCCTCATTGATACAAACATAATACTATGGAGTGCACCACGAGTATTAACCCATCGGCATAGTGACCAGATCATTCCACTCTTCTTGGAGCCTCATTATCCTTGGAATTGGAATTTATTTGTTGTACTCATCCTCATATAGTGTTGTCCTCGTCCATAAAGGCACATCCTGGATCACTCTGATTTTTCTAAGAAACCCATAAGGGTGAGTATGAGTATGGTTGGATGCCTTCAAGTCTTATCAGCTCAATAAAGTATTTCTGAGGAGTCCTAAAGATTGCCCTCCCGCCGAACCATGACAGGCTTCCAATTTACCCATTCTCCACTTATATAAGTCAGCATTTCTCTCCACTCTTCTCTTCTATGTGGGAAGACCCAATGTCTCTTCCTCTAATTGTGGTTGCGGACCATGTTGCTGACGCCCACAAAGTAGTCAATGGTGGCCTCTCGCTGGAAGAAATATTCCATGACCCAGATCTGAAGTAGCAAGTTACAACCCTTAAAGAAATTATACCATTGTGCACATGCAGACAAACCCCTTAGAATCTCAACTAGCACAATCGGTACTACAGTAGCTTGGATGTTGCCACGGAAAGTCGCTAGAACCATGGGTAACAAGTTGATGTTGATCCGACCTCTTCTCTGTGGGAACAACAATAACCCCACAATGCCAACTAGAAAGTGATGGGCCTGAGACTTTACCATGTTGCTTTATCACACTGAAATTCCCCTGAATACCACTAATATCTTTCACGATGTCTGAACCTATCAAATAGCTGATCTAGGACTCATCCATCCTCGATATTTCTCAAACTTTGATTTTTAGCTAGTCCTAGAGCATCTAGGATCCTGTAGTCGTGCATAGTTATTGTTAGTAATGGTCTCCTCCTTGTAAATGGTATCTCCGTGAAAGTAGGAACTTCTTCCAATGTTGGTACTAACTCATAATCAGCAAACTTGAACACTACCTTAGTCGGATCCCAAACCTCAATCAAGAGGCAAGTGAGCACCATGTCTACTTGGAGTTTTAGCAAGGTGGTCAGCGCCCCCATGTGTGTTCGAATATCATCTCTGTGTTGTCAACGGATATTCTTCCACCACTACTTCAACTTGTGTGGAGCCCCCATCACCATATTTATCTCGAGGATGTTTTGGTTGATTTCCATTTATTAAGTAGGTAAATAAAGTTTTTGGTAAGTGTTTACTTCATATCTATAGGTATGTCAGGTTTGTTCATCTTTCCATAGAAGTCATATTGTTTGGTGCATGACCCATTGACATTAGGATGGCTTTCCTAATAGTGTGTCGATACCAAGGACCGACTCACCTAAGTTTTCTGCAATATGACCTATTTTTGCTAGATTAGAATGCTTTCTACTTTTGAATTGGACCGAAGACTGCGAGAAGTTATGTAGTTGACCCGACAAAGTCATTCTCTGAAACTAAAGAATTTTGAAAATATTCGCAGGGGTGTAAAAGACAGCCCTCGCCAGCCGTCGTGTGTGATAGCATACGACCAAGACTCGATATGAGGAAATGTGATGACATTATATATAAAGCGGTAACAGATAAGGGTGTAATAGTAATAAGCATGATAAAAAGCAAGCATAAAGAACAAATAAAGCAGGTAAGCATGTAGTGACAAATTTAAATATTGTTAAAGTAATGTACAAACAAATCTAAGTACCAAATTTAGTCTAAGTCTTCTATGTTTAGAACCTAAGTGTGATCCTCAGCAGAGTCGCCATGTTGTTGTACCTTATTTTGCATGAGTCAAACAAGATTCAACTTGTGGTTTCTCTGTTGTTGATGTAAGAAAGTCACCACCTAATATTTAAAGGTATACTAGGTTAACTATTTAATTACTAAAGTCCATATTGTTTTATTAGTATGCTAACCTAATTATGAGTAAGGGCTCCTTTTCTTCAAAGGGCAAGGTGTTAGGCATCCCTTAAAATCTACTTGTTGTGCTCAAAGGGCAAGGTGTTAGGACTAATTGTTGTACTATGCTTACCTAATGATTAAAAAGTATGGCTTACCATATATTAGGGCATAATACCTCTAAAGGAAGAGTGTAGAAGAAACTTAGAAAAATAATGTTAGTGTATATATGCTTGAAAATAGTTTTAAAAGATGTGTATGGTGTTTGTATGAAAACGTGTAAAATAAATGCTAAGTTAAAACACTTTGTTCCTAAAGCATGGGATTTCATATCACTCTAGTGAAGGTGTATGAAAATAAGCCAAAAATATACCTTGGTCTTTAAATATTGGGGTTGATGAAATTGTTTGAAAATTTTTATGTTGGGCAGCAGCACCTTGATCTTAAAAAGGAGTTGATTTCCTTTTAGAAAGTTCAACTCATGATTCAGTTCTGAATTTATTTTTGAAAGAGGGACTGTCGCCTTTTGTTAGGATTTGGACTTCATAATCTGTAAGAAGATTTAGCAAAGCATAGCGGATTAATAATATAACAGCTCGTGACTGATGAATGTAGGATGAGTTACTAAGTGATGCTTTTTTTCATCTTAGATTCTTTAATGTTTTCCTAAGTTGTTTTATATATGGTTTAAGACATAAAGTAAAGCATTCAATCCAATATATAATTGTAGTATACATGTGATATAAAACAACAGAAATACAATAAAGAACAATAACATAGTAAACCGACAGAATAGCGAAAGCAGTAAATAATAAAGGAGTAAAGCGAAAGGAAGGACTCTGATTTTTGGGCCTCAAAGAAGCGGGACCAGCAATAATAGGGACGACAACTGACTCTGGACTCCAAGATGTAAAAATTCTAGATTTGGGCCAGAGTTCTTTAAAAACTCAGCAAGCCCAAGCCATTATACATGTTAAAAAAGAAGAGAGAAAGTCATTAGAAAGACAATACTATATACATGCTCATACGTGAAACTTGTAAGCATAGAATATAGGAAAGATAACTAATGGTATTTAAACACTAAGAAGGTTACTAATGTGGTGGTTATGTATAGCAAATGATCCACATGAACATTTTTCGTTGTCATTAAACACTAAACCCAAAGGAAATAAAAACTGTCAATGAATTAAAGACTAAGGAGAGAATTCCATCTCAAGGTTGATGACCCCTTTTGAATCCCCCGACAACTCAAAGTTCTCAAGGGTCTCAAGGCGCAGGGCAATGCTTGTGCCGGGGAGAGTAGCCCAACCAATAGTTAAATTCTACTCCCAAATACTCTCAACCACTAACGACTCATTCTACCCTATAGGTTTGAGTGCCAATGAGTTTCTTTCTAAGTAAACCAATTACCATAACACACTCTACCATAGAGCATACCCCTTTCTTGGCAGAATAACATAAGGGACACTAAAACAATTTTATTTTTTCATGACTAGGTTTCCAGTACTAAGTGAATGAAGCACACATTGAACAAGTCTAAAGGTTATGTTTCCAGACACACATAGAGGCATGAACAATTATATTATTATCGCTAAAGAACCAAACAACTGGGATCACACATCTCAAGCGCAGATAAAAACCACATAGTTTAGAGCTATAACAACTTAGGGATATAGATGTTTTTGCCCTAATTGACTAATCACATATTAGTATAATCCAAGCCCTGCACACATAGGTCAATACTGCTTGGAACTTTTGAAAGTATCAATAAAGGTTTAGGCAAACAATCATAGTTATCACTTCTTTAGGGGCTATTAGAACTACTAGAATATAACCAGAGCTTATAACATGATCACATGTTTGCAGATTCAAATGGGACATCTAAGAATGCTTAACAAGATCACAAACTATCAGTCTTACTTAACCTTGAAATGGGTGACAGAACTATTCTTGTTATGAAATAAGCAAGTTATTATGTCCAAACATTAGCAATAAAAGGTTTCTCTTAAACTTCATAGATTGGGTTCAATTCAGATTAAAGGGGAAAGAGAAGACTGTATGCAGTTTCAAGATAGTGCACAGAATCATGAAGTCATGAGAGATATGCAGAGATACATATAGAACCTTCATTCAACTATACATATAGATATTTAAACTAATATCATAGTCTCACGAAAACATGATGAGTTTCAGTCATTCGAAAATTAGGTTAACAATGTGATTAAGGGTCAAAGACAGGAAGATGTTACACCAAACATGTTTAACTCAACTATGGAGACTAAGATTAACATTTAAGAATTATGTAGTTATACCCAGCTTGTAAAACAGTTAACATTTAACTATAGTAGACATGATTATAACCTCTTTTATGAGAGATAACTTAATCATAACAAAACACATGCAAGATGGTTGTTGATGTTCCCAATGGTTCTCCTAATTGAGACTGTTTCATGCAAAGAGACTCAGAGATGTAACTACATTTATGCATAGGTATGAGACTTTCATAGTGATGACTCAAAGAATGCTTACAGGTTAACAAACACTTGTACAAAGAAGGAGAGCGTTTAAGAACTTGAACTTCACATACTTCAATTAAATGATGAAAGATTAAACTGCAATCTTTCATGTTTTTTCTAGTTAGGATTATCAAGCAACAACCTCAACAACAAAATGCATAAACAACATGGCATAGATAAAGATCATAACACAATCACTAAAAAAACTTGAAGCCTATGCAAACATGAAAAGTCATTAAGGCATATTAAGTAGTTTAATCACATAGGTTGTTTGATACAGAATAGAAGCCATTGAGGTCACATAATAACTTAGTAAATACTAATTAAAGATATTCAAAGACATAATAAGTGACCATGGGCTAACATCATATCATCATGAACTAAACATATGTACACTAATGAAAAACATTATAAATAAATACAACTAATAAAATATAGAACCATGTTCATGATATTCGAATAAAGATAGTCAAAAGAGAAAGGATTGAAGTGTACTGGCCTTTTCTAGGGCAGCAGACAAAACATGATTCAATCTTAGACGTACGAAAATAAAAATTTCAATCTCTTGAGAAGTGAAGAAACTTGGAAATAAAAGGAAAAAGAGATCAATCAGGAAAGAACTTAGCCTTTTAATTGTTATGAGATTTTTAGACTATTGTTAGGTTTGGTAGGTATTGTTTGGTGTGATTGTAGGTTATGTTAGGTGAAAGCAATCAAGGCTCTATATATAGTGACATTTAATGGCCTAGGATTTCATATTCAAGCATAAGTAGTGGAAGATGATGATTACCAGGTGATGCAAGCATAGGCGAGTAAAAAATCAGAAAGACAGAGGGAAATTAGTGAGAGTTTTTTACCTGAAAGAAGAGAAGTTGAACGTTGAAGGAAAAACACCGGTAAAAGCTTAAGTGACCAGAGGTCACTACGTTTGACCTCCTCGAATAATCATAATGAGGCTTTGAGATGCGCTCATGTATGCTCCGATTTTACCGAGCATAAGAAAAATAGTAAGTACATTTGTAATTCCATAATACTAATACTAGGTGATTAATTTCAAAACTACTACTTAGTTAATTTGTAAAAATAGGTATTTATTGATAGAAAAATACATTCAAAATATTTATTATAAATTATTAAGTATAAGTAAATTACTTTTAAAAAGGAGGGTCAAAATTGGCCATCAATAGTGTGGACACATACACAAAAGGACTCAAAGAATCATGAGGCACAACCAAATACAAAGAAAAATAGGATGACACGAAGGAATAAGTACAACCCGGATCAAATAGAACTAAAGCATCTCTATGGAAAATTGGAACATTACATGTGATAATGGTGTCACATGACTCGGCATCAGGTCTAGTTGGGAATGCACAAAATCAGGACTGGGCCCTACCACCTTGACCTACGTATCTTGGACTACCTCTAGCTAGTTGGCCTCCACATCTAACGACTTGACCTCCACCTCTAATGGCCTGATTTCCACCTCCGGTAGTATAACCCTTTCCTCTAGCAGGTAACGAGCTTCAAACACACACCTAAATATGCTCGCTAGTCAAAGATAATATAGTATATTATCTTATCTACAGGGATTGGAGTTAAATAGTATTGTCGTAGTTTGTAGGTAGATTGCTATCCATGAGAGTCAATAATCAAGAATTATGTGATTAACAACTAATGTTAACTAAGAATCTAGATCTTATTGACTATGACAATAGCAACAAAAGTAAGCAAGGAAGATATCAATTGAAGAAAATAGGGGTTGATCGGATAGGAAGATAATTGCCTGGAATTTAACTCCGGTTAATTCACTTCTAATGTTCAAGTGAGTCTCTCGAATTCACTCAATGCTTAGTTCAAACATTCAGTAGAAACTTCTCTCTCCATTAAGTCTCAACCTCACAATATGAACCAATTTAAGCTCGGTGAAGATATGCAAGAATTCGTAGTGGATTGATCTTTAGGAGAACCTCTTTCAATTATCCTCCAAAGTAGGTTTAAAGAATATTTCAACTAGCTTGTTTCGATTACTAAGAAGAATTAATGAACTCAACCCACAAGATAATGCAAATATATCACAAGTTATGCCTCTCTCGATTACATGAACATGTGAATATAGATGCAACAATTAAAACACCTAAAACGATTCTATACATAAAACTAAAGTTAATATCCACACAAAAAATATCAATACACCAAATCCATCAATCCCTAAAGAGAACTACTCCATAGATATGGAATAATTCATCACAAATATAAAGAAAAGCATAAAACGATCCATACTCTTGTCTTGAGTTAATTCCTTGTGCTTTCACTTCTCCACCTCCTCTTTAGCCTCCTTAGGTCTTAGATGTGTCAAAAGTCCCAAAAATAACATTTTTCCATATATTTATACCAAGTAGGGTCGGTACTAGACAAAAATACCTTCCCTTGTGCGAAATAAGATAATAGTCTGTTAAAATTATACAGGCGCACCGCACGGGGCGACATGCGTGCATTAGTGGAGAATTCCAGAGAGTTCGTTTCTGACAGGATGCAGGATTTGACATAGGTGTGGTGCGCCGCGATTGTACTGTTTTCTTAGAGTCCGGCTTTTTTCTTCAATTTTGACATCCAGGCGTGGTCCTCGACCTCCGAACGTGATCTGAGTTTAATCCCTTGGGATTTTACTTAGACTTCAAAGCTCCAAATCACTCAAATTAGCTCCATAACATTTACATAACTCAGAATCCTCCTACAAGGCATAAAACACACGATTAGTGGAAAACACTAGCGGTTAAAGCACAAACTTAATTGAAATATAGTATATAGTGCAATAAGCGACAAAAATACGAGATTATAGCCTACCATCAGCAGGCTGAGCGGGCGGTGAAACACCAGTGCCAATACCAAGGAACTGTGCTACAGCATGTTGCTCAACAATCTCGGGTGGTACCTCCTGATGTGACCAGTACTCCCACACTCGAAGCACCCCTCCTGTTGTTGTGTCTACTAAAGCTAAAGCTAACTCGAACAGGTCGGATAACCACAGTTCTAGCTTTGGATCAAAGGCGCACTAATAGAAGCTGATGGTGCACTGTCGGCTGGCTGCCCAGAGTGAGATACATAAGGACTACGAATACCCAAAGCACTAAGGGATGCTTGAAGCGCGGACTGAAATGGCCTCTCCAAAAGTGCCACTGCCTCCAGATGAGGCACCACTGAAACTATCGAAATGACGAGGCCTCTTATCATACACCGTCCCCCTCTCCTTACCATGAACGATATCGATTTGTCTAGCAATATCTACGGTCCTCTAGAAAGAAATATCATCTCCAATCTCCTTGGCCATCTGTAGCTTGATACTAAAAGTGAGCCCATCAATGACTCTCCTCACTCTCTATCTCTCTCTCTCTCTCTCTCTCTCTCTCTCTCTCTCTCTCTCTCTCTCTCTCTCTCTCTCTCTCTCTCTCTCTCTCTCTCTCTCTCAACAGAGAGTAAAACAATGACATGGAAAGCTAGGTCCACCAATCGAGTCTCATATTGGGTAAGAGTCATACTACACTGTTGAAAATGCTCAAACTGCCTGCATAATCATCCCTCAGAATGAGAGGAATGACTACTCTAGAAATAACTGAGAAAACGGATCCTAGGTAAGTGCAGGCGAACCACCTGGTCTAGTCAACATATAATCTCACCTCCATCTCTTTGCATAACCGGTTATCTGGAGCACTACCATGTCGACACCATTGATCTCAACAATACCCATGTTGCGCAACACCTCGTGCCAATGATCCACGTAATCCTATGGGTCCTCAGAAGGTGCACCGTAGAAATGAATAGGAATGAGCTTGGTAAACTTATCCAGCCTCAACAAGGCCTCGTAAGACATAGTGGGTCTATCCTCGGCCTGTGTCGCAACACCCGACTAAACTACGCGAACTGGCTAGGTTGCTGGAGTCTGATATAGGGGAGCCACATGATCCGGGGTGTGAGTAGCAGGAGTCTGTGCTCCTCCCCCAGCGTAAGACATGGTTTGGACCACTGGAAATGCACCGGTCTGGGCTGCACTCTCCATAAGGCCCACCAAGCGGACTAGAGCATCCTGAAGCACTGGAGTGGCTATGAATTCCTCCGGGACCTGAGCTGGTCTGAAGAATACAGTCTGAGCGGGGATCTCTTCCTCATGAACAATCTGAGGCTCCCCTACTTGTGCTACTGCCCGAGCTCTAAGCTGAGCTCTGGATCGGCGTTGGGCTCGACCTCGACCTCTGCCCCTGGTAGTAGCTTCCACAGGCGTCTATGGCTCCTGTCCGGTTGCAAATGTTGTGTGTGTTCTTTCCATCCGCGAGAGAACAAGAATAGAATGTTTCAATCATCAATGATAGAATGAAATAGCACCATAGACAAAGAAAGAAGTGAAATTTTTCCTAAAACTCCATAGCCTTTGGAAGATAAGCCCACACATCCCCGTACCGATCCTCCAGACTCTATTAAGCTTGCTCATGACTTGTGATACCTAGGCAACCTAGTGCTTGATACCAACTTATCACGACCCAGAAAACCCCACCCTCGGGATAGTGATGGAGCCTAACATTTCACTTGTCACGAAATCCAACATTAGATGTAGTTATTAACCATTTTTAACAATTCAAATCAATTGAAAACCAATAAGCTGAATAAAATAAAATAGAGTAAATAAACTAATAAACAACGATAGCCAAATACAATCTCATAACTAGTGTGACGAATACACGAGCGTCTACTGTTTGAATAATAGTGTGAATACTACAGATACAATTTGTATTATCTAGACTACTACAGATAATAGTGTGAATAAAAGCATAACTGTTTGAATCTGAATAAATAGCTAAGGTGATGTCGAAAGGGGCTTCAGGGCTGCGAACAATGTGCATCTGTACCTCAAGTCTCCGTAAAGAATTAGATCCGAACAAATATACTAAACATCACTAGGTGATAATAAACTCATGTACTCACACTCTCAAAGTACTCAATCTATGTGTGTCACGCTTGATCACTTGGCACACTCAATCACTCCGTATCCGCAATCACTCAGCATACTCAATCACTCGGCTCTCAGTCACTCGGCACTCGATATCTTTGCTCACTACTGGTATGTCAGAATCTGGAGGGGCGGATCCTACCCAAGGGCTAATATAAAGCCAATCTGGCCTGTTGTGGCGTGCATCCCGATCCCATAATAATAAAGCATATACGGCATTCAACCTAATCCACTTAAACATTCGTTCGTCCTCAAATGTGCCAAGAGTCATTCCAAGGCCATCAGTTTACTGTGTAATCTTACCAAGCACATACCCGGGGGTGGTCCCATATCACCCTAATCCATATAAGCCCGTCAACTCAACATAACTGAAGATTCTTCCTTCAACCTTATCACATAAACCTTGGAACCCAATTTCTAACATCCGAAATTACTTATAAGACCCGAATCTCTCATCTACACAATGTATAGGTTTGATCAAGTTGTATCAAGCTATAACACTAACCCAAGATGATATCACATGATATACCACATAACTCGCATACTCGTAGCAATAAGTTTCGACCACAGTAACACCTCATTCCAAAACCTTCATACACTGACGATGATGAAATAAACACGCAGAATCTCATAACCACTCATCAGATCAATAAGTCATGGAGCTCTCTCTTGTCCGACAAAAGCCAAAGTCAAATCCTAAGCCGACTTCTGATATTATTCTTCCAAACATATTATAATCAAATCCAGCAGTATCCATTCTAGGTCCAATGAACGTTTCTCATCAAATACAACTATTCAATTGGCATGTCACACCAATACAACCTAAAGCCCCAATTAATGCAATCTGTGTACCAATAAGCAAAAATTCAAGTGTAATCAAACATGGAATAATGACTTAATGAGAGAATTATCTGCAAGCTCAACTACCACCACAACACAATTCTATGAACCCATCTCACACAGTAGAACCAAGACACACGAATCCATCACAAATGATCATATCCCAACATAACGCAACTGCAATGCGTGACCTCATCAAAACTCACAATCAACAACCACATGTAATTCGACATCCAAACTCGTCCATATGAAATACCTCAAACCAGAATGCTCAAATTCAACAACCACATGCAATTCGACATTAAGTACACGAAGTTCATGACCAAAAAAATGGATAAGCGAATCACACTATATACCACATCCCCGAAAAACCATAACCAAGGCACAATCAACCATTCAACACCCTAGTAACTATCTAGCTCGAATTCCGCTATAAGGCCCAAACTGAACCGCATCATGTGTGCATATAACCAATAAATCACAACCCATTGTAGCATAGAAGAGCAACACATAGAAGATATCATAACATGAAAAAGTGCAACTCTAACCGAATGCCATATCCCTCAACACTAACAGCTGTGAGTCAACAAATCTGACCTCATGTAGAATACACATCCTCATTGGGTCTACCAATGGGCCCCCAAATCAACTTTGTTCATCCCCAAATGGATAAATGGCCCTCCAAAAGTACACAATGACCTAATCATAGCACGTACTACCATCTAGATTTCTTTGGCCACATCTTCACGGTTCGCAACCCCGAAATAATCTGCATCTAAGAACTCCTAGTCTCGAAATCCATAGAATACATGAATCGCCATAGCCGATCCCAAATTCACCACTCGAATGACTAACACATGTCTCATACATAATCGTCCCCACGATAAATACTTTTATAATTCTTCCATACCATATAGCAAAATCTGAAAACATCAGTAGTCGATCAACCAAGCGATTACTGCAATACCAATGAAGTATCCGTAAGTCAAAACACAGTGTGCCTTCTGAATGTGCACTATTCTTAGGCAATACCAAGTAGTAATAACATTAATCTAATCACTTGAAACCGTCCATGTTGTTTAAGAATTCATGACCTTTCCATCGAAATTGAACCACCACCTTGTACATGCAAATCTAAATCTCACAGGACGTAATGCATCTATCATGCCATCATATGAAAGCACGAGAATTTTATAATCAACTTTGAGTCACAAGGAGAATACATGCTCGATCAGGTAGAATACATCTGTAGATTACCCCGCATGTAATAACCCAACTGCTTATCCTTAAACTGACATCTCTCCATACCCTTTCACAACCACAACTACTATGCAATCATTTAATCTTCTTGAGTCTAAACCCATCAACACGACATGAGAATCCACTTCATTCCACAAATGAAATAACATGAAAGAATCCCTCAAAACCCTCATAACTTCAGACTATATAACACATCCACAGAAATCAAGCACCCGATAGTCCTTTTCACATCTCAAGCAAACTCTTCTCGTTATATTCAAACCATCTGAACACATCCCGCAGACACATCATACTCATCATATAGTCATCTAACCACTCATTAAGCCACAAGTCCCACTTATAGGGACACCACCGAACATAGAAGTCCAAAAGAACATACTCAAACAACTGAAATCACTATGCCCAAGTTGCGGTCAAACCTGACCTTAAGTCTTCCAAACTAGCCAGTCACCAAAACATATCTCGCACTTCATCCATGGGACCACAAGCCGTAAATGCATAGCTGATACCGAGCGCTCACGTATGCATACGAATGAGTGGAAAGAATTCAAAGAGATATGCTTTAAGTTGAATCAATGTCGAACGATAAGAAAAGAAAGACGAAAAGTTTATCCTAGATGCCCCGTAGCCTCTCGAAGATAGGTATGGATGTCACCATACTGATCTGCAAGACTCTACTAGACACTTGCTCATGACTCGTACAACCTATGAACCTAGAGCTTTGATACCAACTTGTCACGACCCACAATCCAATTAGTCATTATGGCACCTAACCCAACCCGATAGGTAAGCCAATTAGAAACAGTCCAATTCAAATGAGATTAACTAAGAAAAAACAAATGATGAAATAATTGAGCTTTTATATAAAATCCCAAGGATTGGTAGTACAAATCATTAGCTTCTAATACTTAGAGTTTTGAAAGCTAGTATGAAATAAATACATCATCTATTCGAAATGTACATAAGCAGATTGGTACATCTAAAGCTACCACGAACAAGAGGCAGTTATAACCGAAATGCAGGTACATCTCCAATGTCAGCTCCTACCATACACAGCAACATCAGCTCCAAAATCTTCACGCAAGGTGCATAATTGTAGTATAAGTACAACCGAACCATGTACTCAATAAGTAACAAACCTAACCTGAGGTTGAAAGTAGTGACGAGCTTGGACAAACTATCACAGTCCAACACTAGTAGCCAAGAACAACTCATAACAATATAATAAAAGCAGTACAAGTAGTAACTATTTATGATGCTCAGCTCATTTAGAGTTACAGTAAAATAGGCATGCCTTTCAAGTATAACAGTAAAACCCAAATCTTTCACCGAGATCACCGAAATAGGAGTATATTAGAAATCTGTGATTTTTTTCAAAAAGATTTCAACAACGGATAAAATATTTCATTGTCAGATAGCATGAGGAAAGTACATATTTATGCTTATATGTCGTTGTGCATGAGAAGTCATGAATGCCAAAATACTGTAATAGCATGATGAAATACATCTCTATGCCGATATTTTAAGTATGCATGTCAAATGTAATACATCACAGTGATAAACTTAGATACTCACACTCTCAGAGTACTCAATATCACTGTCTCACGCTCAATCACTCGGCACACACAATCACTCGGTACACTCAATCACTCAGCATACTCAATCACGCGGCACTCGGTCACTTGGTACTTGGTACCTCCGCTCACTGCTTGTATGTCAAACTCCGGAGGGGAGGATCCTACCCAAGCTCTAATATAAAGCCAACAAATGATGACTGAGTATATAATTGCAACTATATCCTTCCTAACAAATGATGTAACAAATGATAACAGAGATTGAGAATGATATGCAAATGAATGAATTTGGTTGAGTATATAATTGCAATTTAAGCAAATAACTCAACAACAGAGATGACCTCTGTGCATCCTAACAAAATAAGCTTATAGCCTAAACATGATTTCTAACATGATTCAAAGCTCATATAATCAAACAAATTGGGAGAACATTGAGGTAACAAAATATAATAGCAAAACAAGTCCAGTCATAATCTAATAGTCAACTAGAATCATGATTTCCTCGGTGCACGTCCACACACTCGTCACCTAGCATGTGCGCCACCTCAATACATCCTTTATAACACAATTCCCATGGTTAAATACCCTGAAATCCAAGTTTAGATATGTTACTTACCTCAAACAAGCCAAATCCAATACCGAGCAAGTCAACCCACACTCTAGGAATGCCATCTCGTGTGTACCAACCTCCGAACAACTTGAAACTAGCCAAAAGAACCTCAAGAACATCAAATATTGCCAAAGAAAACAAACCCAATCGAAAAAGGTGGACTCTTTAATCAAAATCCCAACGTCAACCAAAAAGTCAATCCCGGGCCCGCACGTTGGAACCCGACAAAACTCAAAATCTTACAACTCATTTAACTACGAGTCCAACCATATTAGTTTCACTCAAATTTGACTCTGATTTGATGTTCAAAACTCAAAACTTTACTTTATGAAAGTTTAGACCC